>CAUVWP010000024.1:0-280931 GCA_963555695.1 Dasypolia templi | reverse complement strand
GCGAGCTTGGGTCCAGTTTGGTAGTCGTAATTCCAGGTTTTCACTCATTTTTCAGTCGAAAAACACGTTTTTTGACCAAATTTCAAAATTTTTGTTCAGGAAAAATTTCAGTAACATCGCAGATAGCTAGCTCGCGCGGAGACGCGTCTTTTGACACCTCGCACGTGCGCCTAGCATATATAGAACATCAAAAACAAAACCATCCATTTTATTCATTAATCTACGAAATCCACCTTAGGTAGACAGCAAATACATCAAATCGTTATAACTTTGCATCCAGGTGACGCATTTTGAAGCTGTTTTCAGCGTTTTGATCTTAACTAGGCTCTGTCCTACTATCTGACTGTTTTAAATTGACATAGACGCGAAAAAATTTTTCGTTCATAGACTTGTAAATTTTAACAATATTTTTCTTCACGAAAAACTAAATTAAATTTTTATCTCAAAATTTTCTTCTAAATCTGCGTTGGTCTTAATTACAATAGATACTTACCTGCCTTACCTGTATTCTGGTGCGCGTTCCGCGAGCTTGGGTCCAGTTTGGTAGTCGTAATTCCAGGTTTTCACTCATTTTTCAGTCGAAAAACACGTTTTTTGACCAAATTTCAAAATTTTTGTTCAGGAAAAATTTCAGTAACATCGCAGATAGCTAGCTCGCGCGGAGACGCGTCTTTTGACACCTCGCACGTGCGCCTAGCATATATAGAACATCAAAAACAAAACCATCCATTTTATTCATTAATCTACGAAATCCACCTTAGGTAGACAGCAAATACATCAAATCGTTATAACTTTGCATCCAGGTGACGCATTTTGAAGCTGTTTTCAGCGTTTTTGATCTTAACTAGGCTCTGTCCTACTATCTGACTGTTTTAAATTGACATAGACGCGAAAAAATTTTTCGTTCATAGACTTGTAAAATTTTAACAATATTTTTCTTCACGAAAAACTAAATTAAATTTTTATCTCAAAATTTTCTTCTAAATCTGCGTTGGTCTTAATTACAATAGATACTTACCTGCCTTACCTGTATTCTGGTGCGCGTTCCGCGAGCTTGGGTCCAGTTTGGTAGTCGTAATTCCAGGTTTTCACTCATTTTTCAGTCGAAAAACACGTTTTTTGACCAAATTTCAAAATTTTTGTTCAGGAAAAATTTCAGTAACATCGCAGATAGCTAGCTCGCGCGGAGACGCGTCTTTTGACACCTCGCACGTGCGCCTAGCATATATAGAACATCAAAAACAAAACCATCCATTTTATTCATTAATCTACGAAATCCACCTTAGGTAGACAGCAAATACATCAAATCGTTATAACTTTGCATCCAGGTGACGCATTTTGAAGCTGTTTTCAGCGTTTTTGATCTTAACTAGGCTCTGTCCTACTATCTGACTGTTTTAAATTGACATAGACGCGAAAAAATTTTTCGTTCATAGACTTGTAAAATTTTAACAATATTTTTCTTCACGAAAAACTAAATTAAATTTTTATCTCAAAATTTTCTTCTAAATCTGCGTTGGTCTTAATTACAATAGATACTTACCTGCCTTACCTGTATTCTGGTGCGCGTTCCGCGAGCTTGGGTCCAGTTTGGTAGTCGTAATTCCAGGTTTTCACTCATTTTTCAGTCGAAAAACACGTTTTTTGACCAAATTTCAAAATTTTTGTTCAGGAAAAATTTCAGTAACATCGCAGATAGCTAGCTCGCGCGGAGACGCGTCTTTTGACACCTCGCACGTGCGCCTAGCATATATAGAACATCAAAAACAAAACCATCCATTTTATTCATTAATCTACGAAATCCACCTTAGGTAGACAGCAAATACATCAAATCGTTATAACTTTGCATCCAGGTGACGCATTTTGAAGCTGTTTTCAGCGTTTTTGATCTTAACTAGGCTCTGTCCTACTATCTGACTGTTTTAAATTGACATAGACGCGAAAAAATTTTCGTTCATAGACTTGTAAAATTTTAACAATATTTTTCTTCACGAAAAACTAAATTAAATTTTTATCTCAAAATTTTCTTCTAAATCTGCGTTGGTCTTAATTACAATAGATACTTACCTGCCTTACCTGTATTCTGGTGCGCGTTCCGCGAGCTTGGGTCCAGTTTGGTAGTCGTAATTCCAGGTTTTCACTCATTTTTCAGTCGAAAAACACGTTTTTTGACCAAATTTCAAAATTTTTGTTCAGGAAAAATTTCAGTAACATCGCAGATAGCTAGCTCGCGCGGAGACGCGTCTTTTGACACCTCGCACGTGCGCCTAGCATATATAGAACATCAAAAACAAAACCATCCATTTTATTCATTAATCTACGAAATCCACCTTAGGTAGACAGCAAATACATCAAATCGTTATAACTTTGCATCCAGGTGACGCATTTTGAAGCTGTTTTCAGCGTTTTTGATCTTAACTAGGCTCTGTCCTACTATCTGACTGTTTTAAATTGACATAGACGCGAAAAAATTTTTCGTTCATAGACTTGTAAAATTTTAACAATATTTTTCTTCACGAAAAACTAAATTAAATTTTTATCTCAAAATTTTCTTCTAAATCTGCGTTGGTCTTAATTACAATAGATACTTACCTGCCTTACCTGTATTCTGGTGCGCGTTCCGCGAGCTTGGGTCCAGTTTGGTAGTCGTAATTCCAGGTTTTCACTCATTTTTCAGTCGAAAAACACGTTTTTTGACCAAATTTCAAAATTTTTGTTCAGGAAAAATTTCAGTAACATCGCAGATAGCTAGCTCGCGCGGAGACGCGTCTTTTGACACCTCGCACGTGCGCCTAGCATATATAGAACATCAAAAACAAAACCATCCATTTTATTCATTAATCTACGAAATCCACCTTAGGTAGACAGCAAATACATCAAATCGTTATAACTTTGCATCCAGGTGACGCATTTTGAAGCTGTTTTCAGCGTTTTTGATCTTAACTAGGCTCTGTCCTACTATCTGACTGTTTTAAATTGACATAGACGCGAAAAAATTTTTCGTTCATAGACTTGTAAAATTTTAACAATATTTTTCTTCACGAAAAACTAAATTAAATTTTTATCTCAAAATTTTCTTCTAAATCTGCGTTGGTCTTAATTACAATAGATACTTACCTGCCTTACCTGTATTCTGGTGCGCGTTCCGCGAGCTTGGGTCCAGTTTGGTAGTCGTAATTCCAGGTTTTCACTCATTTTTCAGTCGAAAAACACGTTTTTTGACCAAATTTCAAAATTTTTGTTCAGGAAAAATTTCAGTAACATCGCAGATAGCTAGCTCGCGCGGAGACGCGTCTTTTGACACCTCGCACGTGCGCCTAGCATATATAGAACATCAAAAACAAAACCATCCATTTTATTCATTAATCTACGAAATCCACCTTAGGTAGACAGCAAATACATCAAATCGTTATAACTTTGCATCCAGGTGACGCATTTTGAAGCTGTTTTCAGCGTTTTTGATCTTAACTAGGCTCTGTCCTACTATCTGACTGTTTTAAATTGACATAGACGCGAAAAAATTTTTCGTTCATAGACTTGTAAAATTTTAACAATATTTTTCTTCACGAAAAACTAAATTAAATTTTTATCTCAAAATTTTCTTCTAAATCTGCGTTGGTCTTAATTACAATAGATACTTACCTGCCTTACCTGTATTCTGGTGCGCGTTCCGCGAGCTTGGGTCCAGTTTGGTAGTCGTAATTCCAGGTTTTCACTCATTTTTCAGTCGAAAAACACGTTTTTTGACCAAATTTCAAAATTTTTGTTCAGGAAAAATTTCAGTAACATCGCAGATAGCTAGCTCGCGCGGAGACGCGTCTTTTGACACCTCGCACGTGCGCCTAGCATATATAGAACATCAAAAACAAAACCATCCATTTTATTCATTAATCTACGAAATCCACCTTAGGTAGACAGCAAATACATCAAATCGTTATAACTTTGCATCCAGGTGACGCATTTTGAAGCTGTTTTCAGCGTTTTTGATCTTAACTAGGCTCTGTCCTACTATCTGACTGTTTTAAATTGACATAGACGCGAAAAAATTTTTCGTTCATAGACTTGTAAAATTTTAACAATATTTTTCTTCACGAAAAACTAAATTAAATTTTTATCTCAAAATTTTCTTCTAAATCTGCGTTGGTCTTAATTACAATAGATACTTACCTGCCTTACCTGTATTCTGGTGCGCGTTCCGCGAGCTTGGGTCCAGTTTGGTAGTCGTAATTCCAGGTTTTCACTCATTTTTCAGTCGAAAAACACGTTTTTTGACCAAATTTCAAAATTTTTGTTCAGGAAAAATTTCAGTAACATCGCAGATAGCTAGCTCGCGCGGAGACGCGTCTTTTGACACCTCGCACGTGCGCCTAGCATATATAGAACATCAAAAACAAAACCATCCATTTTATTCATTAATCTACGAAATCCACCTTAGGTAGACAGCAAATACATCAAATCGTTATAACTTTGCATCCAGGTGACGCATTTTGAAGCTGTTTTCAGCGTTTTTGATCTTAACTAGGCTCTGTCCTACTATCTGACTGTTTTAAATTGACATAGACGCGAAAAAATTTTTCGTTCATAGACTTGTAAAATTTTAACAATATTTTTCTTCACGAAAAACTAAATTAAATTTTTATCTCAAAATTTTCTTCTAAATCTGCGTTGGTCTTAATTACAATAGATACTTACCTGCCTTACCTGTATTCTGGTGCGCGTTCCGCGAGCTTGGGTCCAGTTTGGTAGTCGTAATTCCAGGTTTTCACTCATTTTTCAGTCGAAAAACACGTTTTTTGACCAAATTTCAAAATTTTTGTTCAGGAAAAATTTCAGTAACATCGCAGATAGCTAGCTCGCGCGGAGACGCGTCTTTTGACACCTCGCACGTGCGCCTAGCATATATAGAACATCAAAAACAAAACCATCCATTTTATTCATTAATCTACGAAATCCACCTTAGGTAGACAGCAAATACATCAAATCGTTATAACTTTGCATCCAGGTGACGCATTTTGAAGCTGTTTTCAGCGTTTTTGATCTTAACTAGGCTCTGTCCTACTATCTGACTGTTTTAAATTGACATAGACGCGAAAAAATTTTTCGTTCATAGACTTGTAAAATTTTAACAATATTTTTCTTCACGAAAAACTAAATTAAATTTTTATCTCAAAATTTTCTTCTAAATCTGCGTTGGTCTTAATTACAATAGATACTTACCTGCCTTACCTGTATTCTGGTGCGCGTTCCGCGAGCTTGGGTCCAGTTTGGTAGTCGTAATTCCAGGTTTTCACTCATTTTTCAGTCGAAAAACACGTTTTTTGACCAAATTTCAAAATTTTTGTTCAGGAAAAATTTCAGTAACATCGCAGATAGCTAGCTCGCGCGGAGACGCGTCTTTTGACACCTCGCACGTGCGCCTAGCATATATAGAACATCAAAAACAAAACCATCCATTTTATTCATTAATCTACGAAATCCACCTTAGGTAGACAGCAAATACATCAAATCGTTATAACTTTGCATCCAGGTGACGCATTTTGAAGCTGTTTTCAGCGTTTTTGATCTTAACTAGGCTCTGTCCTACTATCTGACTGTTTTAAATTGACATAGACGCGAAAAAATTTTTCGTTCATAGACTTGTAAAATTTTAACAATATTTTTCTTCACGAAAAACTAAATTAAATTTTTATCTCAAAATTTTCTTCTAAATCTGCGTTGGTCTTAATTACAATAGATACTTACCTGCCTTACCTGTATTCTGGTGCGCGTTCCGCGAGCTTGGGTCCAGTTTGGTAGTCGTAATTCCAGGTTTTCACTCATTTTTCAGTCGAAAAACACGTTTTTTGACCAAATTTCAAAATTTTTGTTCAGGAAAAATTTCAGTAACATCGCAGATAGCTAGCTCGCGCGGAGACGCGTCTTTTGACACCTCGCACGTGCGCCTAGCATATATAGAACATCAAAAACAAAACCATCCATTTTATTCATTAATCTACGAAATCCACCTTAGGTAGACAGCAAATACATCAAATCGTTATAACTTTGCATCCAGGTGACGCATTTTGAAGCTGTTTTCAGCGTTTTTGATCTTAACTAGGCTCTGTCCTACTATCTGACTGTTTTAAATTGACATAGACGCGAAAAAATTTTTCGTTCATAGACTTGTAAAATTTTAACAATATTTTTCTTCACGAAAAACTAAATTAAATTTTTATCTCAAAATTTTCTTCTAAATCTGCGTTGGTCTTAATTACAATAGATACTTACCTGCCTTACCTGTATTCTGGTGCGCGTTCCGCGAGCTTGGGTCCAGTTTGGTAGTCGTAATTCCAGGTTTTCACTCATTTTTCAGTCGAAAAACACGTTTTTTGACCAAATTTCAAAATTTTTGTTCAGGAAAAATTTCAGTAACATCGCAGATAGCTAGCTCGCGCGGAGACGCGTCTTTTGACACCTCGCACGTGCGCCTAGCATATATAGAACATCAAAAACAAAACCATCCATTTTATTCATTAATCTACGAAATCCACCTTAGGTAGACAGCAAATACATCAAATCGTTATAACTTTGCATCCAGGTGACGCATTTTGAAGCTGTTTTCAGCGTTTTTGATCTTAACTAGGCTCTGTCCTACTATCTGACTGTTTTAAATTGACATAGACGCGAAAAAATTTTTCGTTCATAGACTTGTAAAATTTTAACAATATTTTTCTTCACGAAAAACTAAATTAAATTTTTATCTCAAAATTTTCTTCTAAATCTGCGTTGGTCTTAATTACAATAGATACTTACCTGCCTTACCTGTATTCTGGTGCGCGTTCCGCGAGCTTGGGTCCAGTTTGGTAGTCGTAATTCCAGGTTTTCACTCATTTTTCAGTCGAAAAACACGTTTTTTGACCAAATTTCAAAATTTTTGTTCAGGAAAAATTTCAGTAACATCGCAGATAGCTAGCTCGCGCGGAGACGCGTCTTTTGACACCTCGCACGTGCGCCTAGCATATATAGAACATCAAAAACAAAACCATCCATTTTATTCATTAATCTACGAAATCCACCTTAGGTAGACAGCAAATACATCAAATCGTTATAACTTTGCATCCAGGTGACGCATTTTGAAGCTGTTTTCAGCGTTTTTGATCTTAACTAGGCTCTGTCCTACTATCTGACTGTTTTAAATTGACATAGACGCGAAAAAAATTTTCGTTCATAGACTTGTAAAATTTTAACAATATTTTTCTTCACGAAAAACTAAATTAAATTTTTATCTCAAAATTTTCTTCTAAATCTGCGTTGGTCTTAATTACAATAGATACTTACCTGCCTTACCTGTATTCTGGTGCGCGTTCCGCGAGCTTGGGTCCAGTTTGGTAGTCGTAATTCCAGGTTTTCACTCATTTTTCAGTCGAAAAACACGTTTTTTGACCAAATTTCAAAATTTTTGTTCAGGAAAAATTTCAGTAACATCGCAGATAGCTAGCTCGCGCGGAGACGCGTCTTTTGACACCTCGCACGTGCGCCTAGCATATATAGAACATCAAAAACAAAACCATCCATTTTATTCATTAATCTACGAAATCCACCTTAGGTAGACAGCAAATACATCAAATCGTTATAACTTTGCATCCAGGTGACGCATTTTGAAGCTGTTTTCAGCGTTTTTGATCTTAACTAGGCTCTGTCCTACTATCTGACTGTTTTAAATTGACATAGACGCGAAAAAATTTTTCGTTCATAGACTTGTAAAATTTTAACAATATTTTTCTTCACGAAAAACTAAATTAAATTTTTATCTCAAAATTTTCTTCTAAATCTGCGTTGGTCTTAATTACAATAGATACTTACCTGCCTTACCTGTATTCTGGTGCGCGTTCCGCGAGCTTGGGTCCAGTTTGGTAGTCGTAATTCCAGGTTTTCACTCATTTTTCAGTCGAAAAACACGTTTTTTGACCAAATTTCAAAATTTTTGTTCAGGAAAAATTTCAGTAACATCGCAGATAGCTAGCTCGCGCGGAGACGCGTCTTTTGACACCTCGCACGTGCGCCTAGCATATATAGAACATCAAAAACAAAACCATCCATTTTATTCATTAATCTACGAAATCCACCTTAGGTAGACAGCAAATACATCAAATCGTTATAACTTTGCATCCAGGTGACGCATTTTGAAGCTGTTTTCAGCGTTTTTGATCTTAACTAGGCTCTGTCCTACTATCTGACTGTTTTAAATTGACATAGACGCGAAAAAATTTTTCGTTCATAGACTTGTAAAATTTTAACAATATTTTTCTTCACGAAAAACTAAATTAAATTTTTATCTCAAAATTTTCTTCTAAATCTGCGTTGGTCTTAATTACAATAGATACTTACCTGCCTTACCTGTATTCTGGTGCGCGTTCCGCGAGCTTGGGTCCAGTTTGGTAGTCGTAATTCCAGGTTTTCACTCATTTTTCAGTCGAAAAACACGTTTTTTGACCAAATTTCAAAATTTTTGTTCAGGAAAAATTTCAGTAACATCGCAGATAGCTAGCTCGCGCGGAGACGCGTCTTTTGACACCTCGCACGTGCGCCTAGCATATATAGAACATCAAAAACAAAACCATCCATTTTATTCATTAATCTACGAAATCCACCTTAGGTAGACAGCAAATACATCAAATCGTTATAACTTTGCATCCAGGTGACGCATTTTGAAGCTGTTTTCAGCGTTTTTGATCTTAACTAGGCTCTGTCCTACTATCTGACTGTTTTAAATTGACATAGACGCGAAAAAATTTTTCGTTCATAGACTTGTAAAATTTTAACAATATTTTTCTTCACGAAAAACTAAATTAAATTTTTATCTCAAAATTTTCTTCTAAATCTGCGTTGGTCTTAATTACAATAGATACTTACCTGCCTTACCTGTATTCTGGTGCGCGTTCCGCGAGCTTGGGTCCAGTTTGGTAGTCGTAATTCCAGGTTTTCACTCATTTTTCAGTCGAAAAACACGTTTTTTGACCAAATTTCAAAATTTTTGTTCAGGAAAAATTTCAGTAACATCGCAGATAGCTAGCTCGCGCGGAGACGCGTCTTTTGACACCTCGCACGTGCGCCTAGCATATATAGAACATCAAAAACAAAACCATCCATTTTATTCATTAATCTACGAAATCCACCTTAGGTAGACAGCAAATACATCAAATCGTTATAACTTTGCATCCAGGTGACGCATTTTGAAGCTGTTTTCAGCGTTTTTGATCTTAACTAGGCTCTGTCCTACTATCTGACTGTTTTAAATTGACATAGACGCGAAAAAATTTTTCGTTCATAGACTTGTAAAATTTTAACAATATTTTTCTTCACGAAAAACTAAATTAAATTTTTATCTCAAAATTTTCTTCTAAATCTGCGTTGGTCTTAATTACAATAGATACTTACCTGCCTTACCTGTATTCTGGTGCGCGTTCCGCGAGCTTGGGTCCAGTTTGGTAGTCGTAATTCCAGGTTTTCACTCATTTTTCAGTCGAAAAACACGTTTTTTGACCAAATTTCAAAATTTTTGTTCAGGAAAAATTTCAGTAACATCGCAGATAGCTAGCTCGCGCGGAGACGCGTCTTTTGACACCTCGCACGTGCGCCTAGCATATATAGAACATCAAAAACAAAACCATCCATTTTATTCATTAATCTACGAAATCCACCTTAGGTAGACAGCAAATACATCAAATCGTTATAACTTTGCATCCAGGTGACGCATTTTGAAGCTGTTTTCAGCGTTTTTGATCTTAACTAGGCTCTGTCCTACTATCTGACTGTTTTAAATTGACATAGACGCGAAAAAATTTTTCGTTCATAGACTTGTAAAATTTTAACAATATTTTTCTTCACGAAAAACTAAATTAAATTTTTATCTCAAAATTTTCTTCTAAATCTGCGTTGGTCTTAATTACAATAGATACTTACCTGCCTTACCTGTATTCTGGTGCGCGTTCCGCGAGCTTGGGTCCAGTTTGGTAGTCGTAATTCCAGGTTTTCACTCATTTTTCAGTCGAAAAACACGTTTTTTGACCAAATTTCAAAATTTTTGTTCAGGAAAAATTTCAGTAACATCGCAGATAGCTAGCTCGCGCGGAGACGCGTCTTTTGACACCTCGCACGTGCGCCTAGCATATATAGAACATCAAAAACAAAACCATCCATTTTATTCATTAATCTACGAAATCCACCTTAGGTAGACAGCAAATACATCAAATCGTTATAACTTTGCATCCAGGTGACGCATTTTGAAGCTGTTTTCAGCGTTTTTGATCTTAACTAGGCTCTGTCCTACTATCTGACTGTTTTAAATTGACATAGACGCGAAAAAATTTTTCGTTCATAGACTTGTAAAATTTTAACAATATTTTTCTTCACGAAAAACTAAATTAAATTTTTATCTCAAAATTTTCTTCTAAATCTGCGTTGGTCTTAATTACAATAGATACTTACCTGCCTTACCTGTATTCTGGTGCGCGTTCCGCGAGCTTGGGTCCAGTTTGGTAGTCGTAATTCCAGGTTTTCACTCATTTTTCAGTCGAAAAACACGTTTTTTGACCAAATTTCAAAATTTTTGTTCAGGAAAAATTTCAGTAACATCGCAGATAGCTAGCTCGCGCGGAGACGCGTCTTTTGACACCTCGCACGTGCGCCTAGCATATATAGAACATCAAAAACAAAACCATCCATTTTATTCATTAATCTACGAAATCCACCTTAGGTAGACAGCAAATACATCAAATCGTTATAACTTTGCATCCAGGTGACGCATTTTGAAGCTGTTTTCAGCGTTTTTGATCTTAACTAGGCTCTGTCCTACTATCTGACTGTTTTAAATTGACATAGACGCGAAAAAATTTTTCGTTCATAGACTTGTAAAATTTTAACAATATTTTTCTTCACGAAAAACTAAATTAAATTTTTATCTCAAAATTTTCTTCTAAATCTGCGTTGGTCTTAATTACAATAGATACTTACCTGCCTTACCTGTATTCTGGTGCGCGTTCCGCGAGCTTGGGTCCAGTTTGGTAGTCGTAATTCCAGGTTTTCACTCATTTTTCAGTCGAAAAACACGTTTTTTGACCAAATTTCAAAATTTTTGTTCAGGAAAAATTTCAGTAACATCGCAGATAGCTAGCTCGCGCGGAGACGCGTCTTTTGACACCTCGCACGTGCGCCTAGCATATATAGAACATCAAAAACAAAACCATCCATTTTATTCATTAATCTACGAAATCCACCTTAGGTAGACAGCAAATACATCAAATCGTTATAACTTTGCATCCAGGTGACGCATTTTGAAGCTGTTTTCAGCGTTTTTGATCTTAACTAGGCTCTGTCCTACTATCTGACTGTTTTAAATTGACATAGACGCGAAAAAATTTTTCGTTCATAGACTTGTAAAATTTTAACAATATTTTTCTTCACGAAAAACTAAATTAAATTTTTATCTCAAAATTTTCTTCTAAATCTGCGTTGGTCTTAATTACAATAGATACTTACCTGCCTTACCTGTATTCTGGTGCGCGTTCCGCGAGCTTGGGTCCAGTTTGGTAGTCGTAATTCCAGGTTTTCACTCATTTTTCAGTCGAAAAACACGTTTTTTGACCAAATTTCAAAATTTTTGTTCAGGAAAAATTTCAGTAACATCGCAGATAGCTAGCTCGCGCGGAGACGCGTCTTTTGACACCTCGCACGTGCGCCTAGCATATATAGAACATCAAAAACAAAACCATCCATTTTATTCATTAATCTACGAAATCCACCTTAGGTAGACAGCAAATACATCAAATCGTTATAACTTTGCATCCAGGTGACGCATTTTGAAGCTGTTTTCAGCGTTTTTGATCTTAACTAGGCTCTGTCCTACTATCTGACTGTTTTAAATTGACATAGACGCGAAAAAATTTTTCGTTCATAGACTTGTAAAATTTTAACAATATTTTTCTTCACGAAAAACTAAATTAAATTTTTATCTCAAAATTTTCTTCTAAATCTGCGTTGGTCTTAATTACAATAGATACTTACCTGCCTTACCTGTATTCTGGTGCGCGTTCCGCGAGCTTGGGTCCAGTTTGGTAGTCGTAATTCCAGGTTTTCACTCATTTTTCAGTCGAAAAACACGTTTTTTGACCAAATTTCAAAATTTTTGTTCAGGAAAAATTTCAGTAACATCGCAGATAGCTAGCTCGCGCGGAGACGCGTCTTTTGACACCTCGCACGTGCGCCTAGCATATATAGAACATCAAAAACAAAACCATCCATTTTATTCATTAATCTACGAAATCCACCTTAGGTAGACAGCAAATACATCAAATCGTTATAACTTTGCATCCAGGTGACGCATTTTGAAGCTGTTTTCAGCGTTTTTGATCTTAACTAGGCTCTGTCCTACTATCTGACTGTTTTAAATTGACATAGACGCGAAAAAATTTTTCGTTCATAGACTTGTAAAATTTTAACAATATTTTTCTTCACGAAAAACTAAATTAAATTTTTATCTCAAAATTTTCTTCTAAATCTGCGTTGGTCTTAATTACAATAGATACTTACCTGCCTTACCTGTATTCTGGTGCGCGTTCCGCGAGCTTGGGTCCAGTTTGGTAGTCGTAATTCCAGGTTTTCACTCATTTTTCAGTCGAAAAACACGTTTTTTGACCAAATTTCAAAATTTTTGTTCAGGAAAAATTTCAGTAACATCGCAGATAGCTAGCTCGCGCGGAGACGCGTCTTTTGACACCTCGCACGTGCGCCTAGCATATATAGAACATCAAAAACAAAACCATCCATTTTATTCATTAATCTACGAAATCCACCTTAGGTAGACAGCAAATACATCAAATCGTTATAACTTTGCATCCAGGTGACGCATTTTGAAGCTGTTTTCAGCGTTTTTGATCTTAACTAGGCTCTGTCCTACTATCTGACTGTTTTAAATTGACATAGACGCGAAAAAATTTTTCGTTCATAGACTTGTAAAATTTTAACAATATTTTTCTTCACGAAAAACTAAATTAAATTTTTATCTCAAAATTTTCTTCTAAATCTGCGTTGGTCTTAATTACAATAGATACTTACCTGCCTTACCTGTATTCTGGTGCGCGTTCCGCGAGCTTGGGTCCAGTTTGGTAGTCGTAATTCCAGGTTTTCACTCATTTTTCAGTCGAAAAACACGTTTTTTGACCAAATTTCAAAATTTTTGTTCAGGAAAAATTTCAGTAACATCGCAGATAGCTAGCTCGCGCGGAGACGCGTCTTTTGACACCTCGCACGTGCGCCTAGCATATATAGAACATCAAAAACAAAACCATCCATTTTATTCATTAATCTACGAAATCCACCTTAGGTAGACAGCAAATACATCAAATCGTTATAACTTTGCATCCAGGTGACGCATTTTGAAGCTGTTTTCAGCGTTTTTGATCTTAACTAGGCTCTGTCCTACTATCTGACTGTTTTAAATTGACATAGACGCGAAAAAATTTTTCGTTCATAGACTTGTAAAATTTTAACAATATTTTTCTTCACGAAAAACTAAATTAAATTTTTATCTCAAAATTTTCTTCTAAATCTGCGTTGGTCTTAATTACAATAGATACTTACCTGCCTTACCTGTATTCTGGTGCGCGTTCCGCGAGCTTGGGTCCAGTTTGGTAGTCGTAATTCCAGGTTTTCACTCATTTTTCAGTCGAAAAACACGTTTTTTGACCAAATTTCAAAATTTTTGTTCAGGAAAAATTTCAGTAACATCGCAGATAGCTAGCTCGCGCGGAGACGCGTCTTTTGACACCTCGCACGTGCGCCTAGCATATATAGAACATCAAAAACAAAACCATCCATTTTATTCATTAATCTACGAAATCCACCTTAGGTAGACAGCAAATACATCAAATCGTTATAACTTTGCATCCAGGTGACGCATTTTGAAGCTGTTTTCAGCGTTTTTGATCTTAACTAGGCTCTGTCCTACTATCTGACTGTTTTAAATTGACATAGACGCGAAAAAATTTTTCGTTCATAGACTTGTAAAATTTTAACAATATTTTTCTTCACGAAAAACTAAATTAAATTTTTATCTCAAAATTTTCTTCTAAATCTGCGTTGGTCTTAATTACAATAGATACTTACCTGCCTTACCTGTATTCTGGTGCGCGTTCCGCGAGCTTGGGTCCAGTTTGGTAGTCGTAATTCCAGGTTTTCACTCATTTTTCAGTCGAAAAACACGTTTTTTGACCAAATTTCAAAATTTTTGTTCAGGAAAAATTTCAGTAACATCGCAGATAGCTAGCTCGCGCGGAGACGCGTCTTTTGACACCTCGCACGTGCGCCTAGCATATATAGAACATCAAAAACAAAACCATCCATTTTATTCATTAATCTACGAAATCCACCTTAGGTAGACAGCAAATACATCAAATCGTTATAACTTTGCATCCAGGTGACGGGAAAAAATCGACGCCCGACTCTCGCCGCGGACGGACGTGTTTGTGCGCTCTCCCGCTCCAGTGTTGTGTTTCGAATTTCTACTCGTCGCTACCACGTGACGTCATCGTAGTCGCCCCGACTACTCCGATTTAAAATCAAATCAAGAAATTGATTTGATTTTAATAACTCAAAAAAACTGCCTTTTTCAAGGCAAATCTCGTTTCTCTAACAGACGTTTTGTGAGTAGCTTCACTAGGCCCCTTCTGGGTAAAACCACAGTTTCGTGGTCCTCGGTTGAAACCTTACGGTGTCAACGAAGCCGAGTGGGGTGTTGACCCAATTCACACCCGCTGAACCCCTTCAGGGCGAGGCAGTTAGTTGGACGGGTCCCAGATAACCGGCCTTGGGGGATCTCCTAGTCGGCTCTGGTGACAGTTTTGCTTTCCAGCTACTCACCTAGTGTCTTTAGGGTGTGTCTACACCCTTCGCGCTAGACTGGTCAGGGCCCCGTTCGCACAATAAGACTGGCGACGGGTTACAAGCTTAGGGCTCACCAATAGGTACACACCTCCCTGTCTACACCCGACAGGGAGGGAACTCATCCCCGGGCCAATCCACCCGGGGAGTTAGGTATAGGGTTTAGGCTACGTAGGGAATTTTCTCTTTCCACCATTCCTTCCCTAATATAGTTCCCGCTCCGATCATGGAGGACGCCGTCCTCTTGGCGTTCCTCAAAGAGGTCCTATTAAAGGACCCTGAGTTTTTGGCGAAATATGGCGCCAAAATAAGCCAAGTTTCCAGTCCCACTCCGTCTCAAGGCGCACTCGCTAACTTCAGCGACGCGCTTGAGAGCCCGCTATCGCCACCTGCAAGTGAACAAGGCATTCCACCCTTTGTTCCGCACCACAATGTTCCGGCAACTATCTCGGCCCCCACTGTGTCACCCGCCTTTGTTCCGGTAGATAATACCCCGGCCGCTAATCCGGCCCCTATTGTCTCGCCCGCCTTTGTCCCTGCCGCCATTGTCACGGCCTCCATTGTTCCGGCCGCCATTGTCTCAGAGACAACGCAGCTGCGCGCCGCTGTAACAAATACGACGGAGAGCATGGACACGTCAGTCCCACTCTCCGAGGAAGAAGCCCGCACCTCCTCCTCCAGCGATGACGACTTCCAAGTCGTGGTCAAAGGAGGCAAGAGGAAGGCGGCTAAATCCTCCGCCCCCGCTGGCCCGGTCACCAAGGCCCAGAAAAAACAGGACGACTTATCGTCCAGCTCCACAACCGCCCCTAGTCCGCGGGCCAGTCGCCCCGCCAGCCCTATGGCTTGCCCACCCGCTCCTACCGCGAGGAAGCAGAAGCCCCCTCCCCCGATATATGTCCAGGAAAAGTCCAAATGGACTGAAATTTCCAAGATGTGTGTTGATCGCAAGATCAACTACACCAACGCCCGATCCACCCTCCAGGGGATCAAAGTTACCGTCCCCACGTCTACGGACTTTAGGGATCTCTCCCGCGCCCTACGTGAAAGGAACTACTCCTTTCACACTTACTCCCTTCCGGAGGAAACCCCTACTCGCGTCGTAATAAGGCGCGTCCCTCAAGAAATCTCCACCGAGGAGATTAAGAGCGACCTCATCGCTCAAGGTATCCCAGTTTCCGCCGTCCATCGCTTACATAAAGCGAGACAGGGCCTAGTCTACGACATGGTCCTGGTCATCTGTGACCCCACAGACGGTCACCACCCGATTTTTAAAGTTAAGTCGGTGTGTTCGCTCTCAGGCATCTCAATAGAGAAGCCTTACAGAGCTCAACTAATTGGACAGTGTCATCGCTGCCAATTATATGGTCACTCGCAGTCCAACTGCTATGCCACCCCTAGATGCGTCAAGTGTCTAGGAGAGCATGGCACCGCCGACTGTACCCGCCCTAAAGATAGGGAACTATGTTTAGAGCCTCCCAGCTGTGTACTCTGCGGCCAATCGGGACACCCGGCAAATTACCGGGGCTGTCCTAAGGCCCCGAAGTCCTCATCTCCGAAACTCGCGAAACGCGCGAGCGACCGCCAGCACAGGGAAAGCCCCTGGGGTAAGCCTCCTTCCGCGCTGATGCCGGAACGGCTTAGCCCGCAGAGGCCGTCTCCCTGGGCTAACCTTAACCACCTGAAGGCTCCCGCAGCTTCGGTGACATCAAAACCCGCGCAACCAGCGCAATCCGCGCAACTTCCAGCGCTGATGGCTACCGCCATCCCAGCGCCTTTGGTAGCCCCCGCGGCCCCTACGGCCGCTCCAGCGGCACCTCAGGGAACCCAGGGCCGAAACAGCGCCCAAATCATATTAAGTACATACGCGGCTCTCTTCACCACTGCCGCGGATAAAATGGCGGAAGAAATCGTTGCTGCAAACGGCAACGCAATCCGCCTTATGGAAATTCTCAGCGCGTATCCCGAGATCGCGCAAGTTCTACACTCACTCAAATATTAATTCTCAATGGATAATACGAGAGTAAATAGTAACAAACCCCGATCCCTTAAATTAGGCTTTTTCAACGCAAATGGCGTTTCAGGTCAACGCGATGAGATCGCCACTTTCCTCCGCGACCATCAGCTTGACATCCTCCTCATACAGGAAACCTTTTTAAAACCACATCACCGAAACCCGAATATTGCCAACTTTAAACTAGTTCGCAATGACAGGTCTCGATGTCACAAGGGTGGCACACTCATATACTTTAGGAAATCTTTGTATTGTATCCCTATAGACCCACCTCCTCTCTTCTCCCATCTGGAGACCTCTATCTGTCGGCTCGGCATGACCGGCCACCAACCGATCACCATCATCTCCGCTTATATCCCACCCGACAATGGTCCGGAGGATCCCATCTCGCTCCAAAAGGACTTCACTGCCCTCTTCGGTATGAGTGACTCCGTCATCTTGGCGGGGGATCTTAATGCCAAGCACCCGGCGTGGAATAGTAGCACAACCTCAACCAGAGGTAGGTTAGTTTTCAAGTTAGGCGAATCCCTTAACTTTGACGTCATCGCTCCAATGAGCCCGACTCACTTCCCAGGTAATCCTAATCACCTTCCCGATGTTCTCGATGTAGCGCTGCTCAAGAATGTGAACCTCCGTTTGCAATCGATTGAGACGTTCCACGAGCTAAATTCTGACCACCGCCCTGTAGTCATGCATCTTGCACCCTACTCGGGCCCGATCGACCCCAACCGCCCCCCTCAGACCCAGACGATAACCGACTGGAGGAAAGTAAGCGAAAGACTGAAATCCACCACGTCGCCTCACTTAGACACCATCCCCGATCACTTAGTGTCAGTCGCTGACACGACGGCCGCAATCGACTCGTTTACAGAGCACGTACAATCCGTATTGACGGATTGTTCACGGGAAGTTCCGGTGATGGAAGACCATCGCTGGAAACTACCTGCTGACGTACGTGACCTGATAACCGAGAAGAACGCGGCCATCCGTGCCTACGACTCCTTCCCTTGTGACGCGAACAAAGCCCACATGCGCCATTTACAGCGTGCTGTAAAGAAACGCATAGGGGAGGTTCGCTCTGAGGGTTGGAACAAGATGCTCAGCGAACTCGAGCCCACTCATCAAGCCTTCTGGCAATTACAGAGGAAATTGCGTTCCTCAGAAGAGGTCTCTATGCCTCCTCTCATCCGCCCCGACAATAGTGTCGCTTTCGACAGTCCCGATAAGGCTGAATGTCTTGCCGACAGCCTAGAGTCCCAATGTTCTCCCAGCTCCCAACCAGTAGACCAAGCTCACCTGAACAAGGTCGACGCTGAAGTCGAACGAAGAGCCTCCCTCCCTCCCGTCGAAGACCCTGATGATCCTCTGCCTCCCGTCACTCCAGACGAAGTGCACGACATCATTAAAGGGCTCCACGCTCGTAAGGCCCCCGGTTCGGATGGTATTACCAATAAGGTATACAAACTCCTTCCTGCCCCGCTAATAATGCTTATGACCGCCATCTTCAATGGCGCCTTGAGCAACAACATCTTCCCACAAGCATGGAAAGAAGCCACCGTCATCGGTATCCCAAAGCCAGGCAAGCCAAAGTCTGAGCCCTCCAGCTACCGCCCTATTAGCTTACTCAATGTCCTCGGTAAAATCTACGAGAGGCTTATTTATAAGCGTCTCAAAGACTACGCCGAAGCAAAGAGCCTCATTCCCAACGAGCAGTTTGGTTTCCGCCCACAACACTCGAGTATCCACCAGGTCCACCGTATCGTAGAGCACTTGTGCGCCGGTATGCAGCGTAACGCGACGACGGGTGTGCTATTCTTCGACATAGCGAAAGCCTTCGACAAAGTCTGGCACAACGGCTTGTTATACAAGCTTTACCAACTAGGAGTGCCAGATCGTCTCGTACTCATCTTACGAGACTTTTTGTCGAATCGCACCTTCCGCTATCGCATCGAGGGTGCACTCTCGTCTCCTCACCCTATTCGCGCCGGTGTCCCTCAGGGTTCCGTCATATCTCCTCTAGTTTTCACGCTGTTCACCAGCGATATCCCACAGAGTAAAAAGGCTCAGTTGGCTCTCTTCGCCGACGACACTGCCGTTTACTATACCGGTCATTGTCCAAATGCTATAGCTCGTACTCTCCAAACCTCCGCAAACGTCTTAGGCGCTTGGTTCCGGAAATGGAGAATCGAGGTCAACCCCGATAAGAGTCAGGCGGTTCTCTTCTCGAGACGTCGTCGAGTCCCACCCCCCCTTCCCAGCCCGATCACTATGTACGGCAAGCCAATCCCTTGGGAGAAGCAAGCCAAATACCTAGGCGTGATCCTTGATAAAAACTTAACGTTCAAAGAGCACATTAAGGCTGTTCGCGCGCGCGCCGCTTTCGCTCTTGGTAGACTCCACTTTATTCTGACAGCCCGTTGCAAACTGTCACTTAAATGCAAGCTGCGCATCTACACCGCAGTCATCCGTCCCATCATGACCTATGCCTGCGTTGTATTCGCGCACGCTCACCCACGTCATCTCCATAAGATGCAGACCCTCCAGAACCGTTTCCTCAGAAAGGTCACGGGTGCCCCCTTCTATGTCCGTAATATAAATCTCCACATCGATCTTAAAATGCCTACCATAAACCAGTTCATGAAACGCTTATCAAAGCGTTTCTTTGACTGTGGCATAAAACACCCCAACCCCTTGATCTCAGCGGCCGCCCGCTACACTCCTTCCCGTATTAGTAGTATTCGCCGACCAAGGCATACCTTAATCGCCCCCGACGACGCCACTACCCTCCTCCAGGAGAGTAGTAAGGCAACCAGCACGCTTCATAAGCCCAAAACCCGATCGCCGTCCTACCGTCCTCGCCGCCGAGGCCCGCCGCGACGCCCAAATCTACGCCCCTCCCGACCCTTGCTCGAGCCAGCCCGCGCCGCTGAGCCTGTAGCTTTAAATTCGTCCCTAAATAATATCATTCCTGATCCAGCTAGTCATTTGCTGCCCTCTTCCAGCGACGCCCTAAGCCGAGGTTCGTACCCCACAGGGGGTGCCCTTAGCGTGTAGTCGCTTAGTTTTTAGTTAGTATTTAAGTTTAAGTCCTGGCTGGAGGCCTTAATTTATTAGGGAATCCACAGGCAAGTCCGTCTAAGCAGACGACAACCTCATAGGTTGACCTGCGAGATGCCATTTATAAAAAAAAAAAAAAAAAAATCCAGGTGACGCATTTTGAAGCTGTTTTCAGCGTTTTTGATCTTAACTAGGCTCTGTCCTACTATCTGACTGTTTTAAATTGACATAGACGCGAAAAAATTTTTCGTTCATAGACTTGTAAAATTTTAACAATATTTTTCTTCACGAAAAACTAAATTAAATTTTTATCTCAAAATTTTCTTCTAAATCTGCGTTGGTCTTAATTACAATAGATACTTACCTGCCTTACCTGTATTCTGGTGCGCGTTCCGCGAGCTTGGGTCCAGTTTGGTAGTCGTAATTCCAGGTTTTCACTCATTTTTCAGTCGAAAAACACGTTTTTTGACCAAATTTCAAAATTTTTGTTCAGGAAAAATTTCAGTAACATCGCAGATAGCTAGCTCGCGCGGAGACGCGTCTTTTGACACCTCGCACGTGCGCCTAGCATATATAGAACATCAAAAACAAAACCATCCATTTTATTCATTAATCTACGAAATCCACCTTAGGTAGACAGCAAATACATCAAATCGTTATAACTTTGCATCCAGGTGACGCATTTTGAAGCTGTTTTCAGCGTTTTTGATCTTAACTAGGCTCTGTCCTACTATCTGACTGTTTTAAATTGACATAGACGCGAAAAAATTTTTCGTTCATAGACTTGTAAAATTTTAACAATATTTTTCTTCACGAAAAACTAAATTAAATTTTTATCTCAAAATTTTCTTCTAAATCTGCGTTGGTCTTAATTACAATAGATACTTACCTGCCTTACCTGTATTCTGGTGCGCGTTCCGCGAGCTTGGGTCCAGTTTGGTAGTCGTAATTCCAGGTTTTCACTCATTTTTCAGTCGAAAAACACGTTTTTTGACCAAATTTCAAAATTTTTGTTCAGGAAAAATTTCAGTAACATCGCAGATAGCTAGCTCGCGCGGAGACGCGTCTTTTGACACCTCGCACGTGCGCCTAGCATATATAGAACATCAAAAACAAAACCATCCATTTTATTCATTAATCTACGAAATCCACCTTAGGTAGACAGCAAATACATCAAATCGTTATAACTTTGCATCCAGGTGACGCATTTTGAAGCTGTTTTCAGCGTTTTTGATCTTAACTAGGCTCTGTCCTACTATCTGACTGTTTTAAATTGACATAGACGCGAAAAAATTTTTCGTTCATAGACTTGTAAAATTTTAACAATATTTTTCTTCACGAAAAACTAAATTAAATTTTTATCTCAAAATTTTCTTCTAAATCTGCGTTGGTCTTAATTACAATAGATACTTACCTGCCTTACCTGTATTCTGGTGCGCGTTCCGCGAGCTTGGGTCCAGTTTGGTAGTCGTAATTCCAGGTTTTCACTCATTTTTCAGTCGAAAAACACGTTTTTTGACCAAATTTCAAAATTTTTGTTCAGGAAAAATTTCAGTAACATCGCAGATAGCTAGCTCGCGCGGAGACGCGTCTTTTGACACCTCGCACGTGCGCCTAGCATATATAGAACATCAAAAACAAAACCATCCATTTTATTCATTAATCTACGAAATCCACCTTAGGTAGACAGCAAATACATCAAATCGTTATAACTTTGCATCCAGGTGACGCATTTTGAAGCTGTTTTCAGCGTTTTTGATCTTAACTAGGCTCTGTCCTACTATCTGACTGTTTTAAATTGACATAGACGCGAAAAAATTTTTCGTTCATAGACTTGTAAAATTTTAACAATATTTTTCTTCACGAAAAACTAAATTAAATTTTTATCTCAAAATTTTCTTCTAAATCTGCGTTGGTCTTAATTACAATAGATACTTACCTGCCTTACCTGTATTCTGGTGCGCGTTCCGCGAGCTTGGGTCCAGTTTGGTAGTCGTAATTCCAGGTTTTCACTCATTTTTCAGTCGAAAAACACGTTTTTTGACCAAATTTCAAAATTTTTGTTCAGGAAAAATTTCAGTAACATCGCAGATAGCTAGCTCGCGCGGAGACGCGTCTTTTGACACCTCGCACGTGCGCCTAGCATATATAGAACATCAAAAACAAAACCATCCATTTTATTCATTAATCTACGAAATCCACCTTAGGTAGACAGCAAATACATCAAATCGTTATAACTTTGCATCCAGGTGACGCATTTTGAAGCTGTTTTCAGCGTTTTTGATCTTAACTAGGCTCTGTCCTACTATCTGACTGTTTTAAATTGACATAGACGCGAAAAAATTTTTCGTTCATAGACTTGTAAAATTTTAACAATATTTTTCTTCACGAAAAACTAAATTAAATTTTTATCTCAAAATTTTCTTCTAAATCTGCGTTGGTCTTAATTACAATAGATACTTACCTGCCTTACCTGTATTCTGGTGCGCGTTCCGCGAGCTTGGGTCCAGTTTGGTAGTCGTAATTCCAGGTTTTCACTCATTTTTCAGTCGAAAAACACGTTTTTTGACCAAATTTCAAAATTTTTGTTCAGGAAAAATTTCAGTAACATCGCAGATAGCTAGCTCGCGCGGAGACGCGTCTTTTGACACCTCGCACGTGCGCCTAGCATATATAGAACATCAAAAACAAAACCATCCATTTTATTCATTAATCTACGAAATCCACCTTAGGTAGACAGCAAATACATCAAATCGTTATAACTTTGCATCCAGGTGACGCATTTTGAAGCTGTTTTCAGCGTTTTTGATCTTAACTAGGCTCTGTCCTACTATCTGACTGTTTTAAATTGACATAGACGCGAAAAAATTTTTCGTTCATAGACTTGTAAAATTTTAACAATATTTTTCTTCACGAAAAACTAAATTAAATTTTTATCTCAAAATTTTCTTCTAAATCTGCGTTGGTCTTAATTACAATAGATACTTACCTGCCTTACCTGTATTCTGGTGCGCGTTCCGCGAGCTTGGGTCCAGTTTGGTAGTCGTAATTCCAGGTTTTCACTCATTTTTCAGTCGAAAAACACGTTTTTTGACCAAATTTCAAAATTTTTGTTCAGGAAAAATTTCAGTAACATCGCAGATAGCTAGCTCGCGCGGAGACGCGTCTTTTGACACCTCGCACGTGCGCCTAGCATATATAGAACATCAAATTTTTTTTGTTTGTTTGGCATCTCGCAGGTCAACCTATGCGGTTGTCGTCTGCTTAAGCGGACTTGCCTGTGGATTCCCTAATAAATTAAGGCCTCCAGCCAGGACTTAAACTTATATACTAACTAAAACTAAGCGACAACGCTAAGGGCACCCCCTGTGGGGTACGAACCTCGGCTTAGGGCGTCGCTGGAAGAGGGCAGCAAATGACTAGCTGGATCAGGATTGGTATTAATTAGGGACGAATTTAAAGCTACAGGCTCAGCGGCGCGGGCTGGCTCGAGCAAGGGTCGGGAGGGGCGTCGATTTGGGCGTCGCGGCGGGCCTCGGCGGCGAGGGCGGTAGGACGGCGATCGGGTTTTGGGCTTCTGTAGCGTGCTAGTGGCCTTACTACTCTCCTGGAGGAGGGTAGTGGCGTCGTCGGGGTCGATTAAAGTATGCCTTGGTCGGCGAATACTGCTAATGCGAGAGGGAGTGTAGCGGGCGGCCGCTGTAATCAGGGGGTTAGAATGTTTGATGCCGCAGTCGAAGAAACGCTTTGATAAGCGTTTCATGAACTGTTTTATGGTTGGCATTTTGAGGTCGACGTGAAGATCGATATTACGGACATAGAAGGGGGCACCCGTGACCCTTCTGAGGAAACGGTTTTGGAGGGTCTGCATCTTATGGAGATGACGTGGGTGAGCGTGCGCAAATACAACGCAGGCATAGGTCATGATGGGACGGATGACTGCGGTATAGATGCGGAGCTTGCATTTGAGGGACAGTTTACTACGGGCTGTCAGTACGAATTGCAGCCTGCTAAGAGCGAAGGAGGCGCGCGCGCGAACCGCCTTAATATGAGCCTTAAAGGTAAGGTTCTCATCGAGGATCACGCCTAGGTATTTGGCTTGCTTCTCCCAAGGGATTGGCTTGCCGTACATAGTGATCGGGCTGGGAAGTGGGGGAGGGAGTCGACGACGTCTCGAGAAGAGAACCGCCTGACTCTTATCGGGGTTGACCTCGATTCTCCATTTCCGAAACCAAGCGCCTAAGACGTTTGCGGAGGTTTGAAGAGTACGAGCTATAGCGTTGGGACAGTGACCGGTATAGTAAACGGCAGTGTCGTCGGCGAAGAGAGCCAACTGAGCCTTTTTACTTTTTGGGATATCGCTAGTGAACAGCGTGAAGGCGAGAGGAGATAGTACGGAACCCTGAGGGACACCGGCGCGAATAGGATGAGGGGACGAGAGTGCTCCCTCGACGCGATAGCGAAAGGTCCGGTTCGACAAAAAGTCTCGTAAGATGAGCACGAGACGATCAGGCACTCCTAGTTGGTAGAGCTTGTATATCAAGCCGTTGTGCCAGACTTTGTCGAAGGCTTTCGCTATGTCGAAGAATAGCACACCCGTCGTCGCGTTACGCTGCAGACCAGCGCATAAGTGCTCTACGATACGGTGGACCTGTTGGGTGCCCGAGTGTTGGCTACGGAATCCAAACTGCTCGTTGGGTATGAGGCTCTTTGCTTCGGCGTAGTCTTTGAGACGCTTATAAATAAGCCTCTCGTAGATTTTGCCGAGGACATTGAGTAAGCTAATAGGGCGGTAGCTGGAGGGCTCAGACTTTGGCTTGCCTGGCTTTGGGATACCGATGACGGTGGCTTCTTTCCATGCTTGTGGGAAGATGTTGTTGCTCAAGGCGCCATTGAAGATGGCGGTCATAAGCATTATTAGCGGGGCAGGAAGGAGTTTGTATACCTTATTGGTAATACCATCCGAACCGGGGGCCTTACGAGCGTGGAGCCCTTTAATGATGTCGTGCACTTCGTCTGGAGTGACGGGAGGCAGAGGATTATCAGGGTCTTCGACGGGAGGGAGGGAGGCTCTTCGTTCGACTTCAGCGTCGACCTTGTTCAGGTGAGCTTGGTCTACTGGTTGGGAGCTGGGAGAACATTGGGACTCTAGGCTGTCGGCAAGACATTCAGCCTTATCGGGACTGTCGAAAGCGACACTATTGTCGGGGCGGATGAGAGGAGGCATAGAGACCTCTTCTGAGGAACGCAATTTCCTCTGTAATTGCCAGAAGGCTTGATGAGTGGGCTCGAGTTCGCTGAGCATCTTGTTCCAGCCCTCAGAGCGAACCTCCCCTATGCGTTTCTTTACAGCACGCTGTAAATGGCGCATGTGGGCTTTGTTCGCGTCACAAGGGAAGGAGTCGTAGGCACGGATGGCCGCGTTCTTCTCGGTTATCAGGTCACGTACGTCAGCAGGTAGTTTCCAGCGATGGTCTTCCATCACCGGAACTTCCCGTGAACAATCCGTCAATACGGATTGTACGTGCTCTGTAAACGAGTCGATTGCGGCCGTCGTGTCGGCGACTGACACTAAGTGATCGGGGATGGTGTCTAAGTGAGGCGACGTGGTTGATTTCAGTCTTTCGCTTACTTTCCTCCAGTCGGTTATCGTCTGGGTCTGAGGGGGGCGGTTGGGGTCGATCGGGCCCGAGTAGGGTGCAAGATGCATGACTACAGGGCGGTGGTCAGAATTTAGCTCGTGGAACGTCTCAATCGATTGCAAACGGAGGTTCACATTCTTGAGCAGCGCTACATCGAGAACATCGGGAAGGTGATTAGGATTACCTGGGAAGTGAGTCGGGCTCATTGGAGCGATGACGTCAAAGTTAAGGGATTCGCCTAACTTGAAAACTAACCTACCTCTGGTTGAGGTTGTGCTACTATTCCACGCCGGGTGCTTGGCATTAAGATCCCCCGCCAAGATGACGGAGTCACTCATACCGAAGAGGGCAGTGAAGTCATTTTGGAGCGAGGTGGGATCCTCCGGACCATTGTCGGGTGGGATATAAGCGGAGATGATGGTGATCGGTTGGTGGCCGGTCATGCCGAGCCGACAGATAGAGGTCTCCAGATGGGAGAAGAGAGGAGGTGGGTCTATAGGGATACAATACAAAGATTTCCTAAAGTATATGAGTGTGCCACCCTTGTGACATCGAGACCTGTCATTGCGAACTAGTTTAAAGTTGGCAATATTCGGGTTTCGGTGATGTGGTTTTAAAAAGGTTTCCTGTATGAGGAGGATGTCAAGCTGATGGTCGCGGAGGAAAGTGGCGATCTCATCGCGTTGACCTGAAACGCCATTTGCGTTGAAAAAGCCTAATTTAAGGGATCGGGGTTTGTTACTATTTACTCTCGTATTATCCATTGAGAATTAATATTTGAGTGAGTGTAGAACTTGCGCGATCTCGGGATACGCGCTGAGAATTTCCATGAGGCGGATTGCGTTGCCGTTAGCAGCAACGATTTCTTCCGCCATTTTATCCGCGGCGGTGGTGAAGAGAGCCGCGTATGTACTTAATATGATTTGGGCGCTGTTTCGGCCCTGGATTCCCTGAGGTGCCGCTGGAGCGGCCGTAGGGGCCGCGGGGGCTACCAAAGGCGCTGGGATGGCGGTAGCCATCAGCGCTGGAAGTTGCGCGGATTGCGCTGGTTGCGCGGGTTTTGATGGCACCGAAGCTGCTGGAGCCTTCAGGTGGTTAAGGTTAGCCCAGGGAGACGGCCTCTGCGGACTGAGCCGCTCCGGCATCAGCGCGGAAGGAGGCTTTCCCCAGGGGCTTTCCCTGTGCTGGCGGTCGCTCGCGCGTTTCGCGAGTTTGGGAGAGGAGGACTTCGGGGCCTTAGGACAGCCCCGGTAATTTGCCGGGTGTCCCGATTGGCCGCAGAGTACACAGCTGGGAGGCTCTAAACATAGTTCCCTATCTTTAGGGCGGGTACAGTCGGCGGTGCCATGCTCACCTAGACACTTGACGCATCTAGGGGTGGCATAGCAGTTGGACTGCGAGTGACCATATAATTGGCAGCGATGACACTGTCCAATTAGTTGAGCTCTGTAAGGCTTCTCTATTGAGATGCCTGAGAGCGAACACACCGACTTAACTTTAAAAATCGGGTGGTGCCCTTCAGTGGGGTCACAGATGACCAGGACCATGTCATAGACAAGGCCCTGCCTCGCTTTGTGCAAGCGATGGACGGCGGACACTGGGATTCCTTGAGCGATGAGGTCGCTCTTAATCTCCTCGGTGGAGATTTCTTGAGGGACGCGCCTTATTACGACGCGAGTAGGGGTTTCCTCCGGAAGGGAGTAAGTGTGAAAGGAGTAGTTCCTTTCACGTAGGGCGCGGGAGAGATCCCTAAAGTCCGTAGACGTGGGGACGGTAACTTTGATCCCCTGGAGGGTGGATCGGGCGTTGGTGTAGTTGATCTTGCGATCAACACACATCTTGGAAATTTCAGTCCATTTGGACTTTTCCTGGACGTATATCGGGGGAGGGGGCTTCTGCTTCCTCGCGGTAGGAGCGGGAGGGCAAGCCATAGGGCTGGCGGGGCGACTGGCCCGCGGACTAGGGGCGGAAGTGGAGCTGGACGGTATGTCGTCCTGTTTTTTCTGGGCCTTGGTGACCGGGCCAGCGGGGGCGGAGGATTTAGCCGCCTTCCTCTTGCCTCCTTTGACCACGACTTGGAAGTCGTCATCGCTGGAGGAGGAGGTACGGGCTTCTTCCTCGGAGAGTGGGACTGACGTGTCCATGCTCTCCGGGCGAGTCGTGTTTATTGCTGCGGCGCGCAGCTGCGTTGTCTCTGAGACAATGGCGGCCGGAACAATGGCGGCCGTGACAATGGCGGCCGGAACAAAGGCGGGCGAGACAATAGGGGCCGGATTAGCGGCCGGAGTATTATCTGCCGGTACAATAGAGGGTGAGACAATGGGGGCAGAGATATTAGCCGGAACATTGTTGTGCGGAACAAAGGGCGGAATGCCTTGTTCGTATGCAGGTGGCGATAGCGGGCTCTCAAGCGCGTCGCTGAAGTTAGCGAGTGCGCCTTGAGACGGAGCGGGACTAGAAACTTGGCTTATTTTGGCGCCATATTTCGCCAAAAACTCGGGGTCCTTTAATAGGACCTCTTTGAGGAACGCCAAGAGGACGGCGTCCTCCATGATCGGAGCGGGAACTATATTAGGGAAGGAATGGTGGAAAGAGAAAATTCCCTACGTAGCCTAAACCCTATACCTAACTCCCCGGGTGGATTGGCCCGGGGATGAGTTCCCTCCCTGTCGGGTGTAGACAGGGAGGTGTGTACCTATTGGTGAGCCCTAAGCTTGTAACCCGTCGCCAGTCTTATTGTGCGAACGGGGCCCTGACCAGTCTAGCGCGAAGGGTGTAGACACACCCTAAAGACACTAGGTGAGTAGCTGGAAAGCAAAACTGTCACCAGAGCCGACTAGGAGATCCCCCAAGGCCGGTTATCTGGGACCCGTCCAACTAACTGCCTCGCCCTGAAGGGGTTCGGCGGGTGTGAATTGGGTCAACACCCCACTCGGCTTCGTTGACACCGTAAGGTTTCAACCGAGGACCACGAAACTGTGGTTTTACCCAGAAGGGGCCTAGTGAAGCTACTCACAAAACGTCTGTTAGAGAAACGAGATTTGCCTTGAAAAAGGCAGTTTTTTGAGTTATTAAAATCAAATCAATTTCTTGATTTGATTTTAAATCGGAGTAGTCGGGGCGACTACGATGACGTCACGTGGTAGCGACGAGTAGAAAACACGAAACACAACACTGGAGCGGGAGAGCGCACAACCACGTCCGTCCGCGGCGAGAGTCGAGCGTCGAGTGCCATTTTGTATAGAACATCAAAAACAAAACCATCCATTTTATTCATTAATCTACGAAATCCACCTTAGGTAGACAGCAAATACACACTCGACGCTCGACTCTCGCCGCGGACGGACGTGTTTGTGCGCTCTCCCGCTCCAGTGTTGTGTTTCGTGCTATTATTCGTCGCTGCCACGTGACGTCATCGTAGTCGCCCCGACTACTCCGATTTAAAATCAAATCAAGAAATTGATTTGATTTTAATAACTCAAAAAAACTGCCTTTTTCAAGGCAAATCTCGTTTCTCTAACAGACGTTTTGTGAGTAGCTTCACTAGGCCCCTTCTGGGTAAAACCACAGTTTCGTGGTCCTCGGTTGAAACCTTACGGTGTCAACGAAACCGAGTGGGGTGTTGACCCAATTCACACCCGCCGAACCCCTTCAGGGCGAGGCAGTTAGTTGGACGGGTCCCAGATAACCGGCCTTGGGGGATCTCCTAGTCGGCTCTGGTGACAGTTTTGCTTTCCAGCTACTCACCTAGTGTCTTTAGGGTGTGTCTACACCCTTCGCGCTAGACTGGTCAGGGCCCCGTTCGCACAATAAGACTGGCGACGGGTTACAAGCTTAGGGCTCACCAATAGGTACACACCTCCCTGTCTACACCCGACAGGGAGGGAACTCATCCCCGGGCCAATCCACCCGGGGAGTTAGGTATAGGGTTTAGGCTACGTAGGGAATTTTTTCTCTTTCCACCATTCCTTCCCTAATATAGTTCCCGCTCCGATCATGGAGGACGCCGTCCTCTTGGCGTTCCTCAAAGAGGTCCTATTAAAGGACCCCGAGTTTTTGGCGAAATATGGCGCCAAAATAAGCCAAGTTTCTAGTCCCGCTCCGTCTCAAGGCGCACTCGCTAACTTCAGCGACGCGCTTGAGAGCCCGCTATCGCCACCTGCATACGAACAAGGCATTCCGCCCTTTGTTCCGCACAACAATGTTCCGGCTAATATCTCTGCCCCCATTGTCTCACCCTCTATTGTACCGGCAGATAATACTCCGGCCGCTAATCCGGCCCCTATTGTCTCGCCCGCCTTTGTTCCGGCCGCCATTGTCACGGCCGCCATTGTTCCGGCCGCCATTGTCTCAGAGACAACGCAGCTGCGCGCCGCAGCAATAAACACGACTCGCCCGGAGAGCATGGACACGTCAGTCCCACTCTCCGAGGAAGAAGCCCGCACCTCCTCCTCCAGCGATGACGACTTCCAAGTCGTGGTCAAAGGAGGCAAGAGGAAGGCGGCTAAATCCTCCGCCCCCGCTGGCCCGGTCACCAAGGCCCAGAAAAAACAGGACGACATACCGTCCAGCTCCACTTCCGCCCCTAGTCCGCGGGCCAGTCGCCCCGCCAGCCCTATGGCTTGCCCACCCGCTCCTACCGCGAGGAAGCAGAAGCCCCCTCCCCCGATATACGTCCAGGAAAAGTCCAAATGGACTGAAATTTCCAAGATGTGTGTTGATCGCAAGATCAACTACACCAACGCCCGATCCACCCTCCAGGGGATCAAAGTTACCGTCCCCACGTCTACGGACTTTAGGGATCTCTCCCGCGCCCTACGTGAAAGGAACTACTCCTTTCACACTTACTCCCTTCCGGAGGAAACCCCTACTCGCGTCGTAATAAGGCGCGTCCCTCAAGAAATCTCCACCGAGGAGATTAAGAGCGACCTCATCGCTCAAGGAATCCCAGTGTCCGCCGTCCATCGCTTGCACAAAGCGAGGCAGGGCCTTGTCTATGACATGGTCCTGGTCATCTGTGACCCCACTGAAGGGCACCACCCGATTTTTAAAGTTAAGTCGGTGTGTTCGCTCTCAGGCATCTCAATAGAGAAGCCTTACAGAGCTCAACTAATTGGACAGTGTCATCGCTGCCAATTATATGGTCACTCGCAGTCCAACTGCTATGCCACCCCTAGATGCGTCAAGTGTCTAGGTGAGCATGGCACCGCCGACTGTACCCGCCCTAAAGATAGGGAACTATGTTTAGAGCCTCCCAGCTGTGTACTCTGCGGCCAATCGGGACACCCGGCAAATTACCGGGGCTGTCCTAAGGCCCCGAAGTCCTCCTCTCCCAAACTCGCGAAACGCGCGTGCGACCGCCAGCACAGGGAAAGCCCCTGGGGAAAGCCTCCTTCCGCGCTGATGCCGGAGCGGCTCAGTCCGCAGAGGCCGTCTCCCTGGGCTAACCTTAACCACCTGAAGGCTCCAGCAGCTTCGGTGCCATCAAAACCCGTGCAACCAGCGCAATCCGCGCAACTTCCAGCGCTGATGGCTACCGCCATCCCAGCGCCTTTGGTAGCCCCCGCGGCCCCTACGGCCGCTCCAGCGGCACCTCAGGGAATCCAGGGCCGGAACAGCGCCCAAATCATATTAAGTACATACGCGGCTCTCTTCACCACCGCCGCGGATAAAATGGCGGAAGAAATCGTTGCTGCAAACGGCAACGCAATCCGCCTCATGGAAATTCTCAGCGCGTATCCCGAGATCGCGCAAGTTCTACACTCACTCAAATATTAATTCTCAATGGATAATACGAGAGTAAATAGTAACAAACCCCGATCCCTTAAATTAGGCTTTTTCAACGCAAATGGCGTTTCAGGTCAACGCGATGAGATCGCCACTTTCCTCCGCGACCATCAGCTTGACATCCTCCTCATACAGGAGACCTTTTTAAAACCACATCACCGAAACCCGAATATTGCCAACTTTAAACTAGTTCGCAATGACAGGTCTCGATGTCACAAGGGTGGCACACTCATATACTTTAGGAAATCTTTGTATTGTATCCCTATAGACCCACCTCCTCTCTTCTCCCATCTGGAGACCTCTATCTGTCGGCTCGGCATGACCGGCCACCAACCGATCACCATCATCTCCGCTTATATCCCACCCGACAATGGTCCGGAGGATCCCATCTCGCTCCAAAAGGACTTCACTGCCCTCTTCGGTATGAGTGACTCCGTCATCTTGGCGGGGGATCTTAATGCCAAGCACCCGGCGTGGAATAGTAGCACAACCTCAACCAGAGGTAGGTTAGTTTTCAAGTTAGGCGAATCCCTTAACTTTGACGTCATCGCTCCAATGAGCCCGACTCACTTCCCAGGTAATCCTAATCACCTTCCCGATGTTCTCGATGTAGCGCTGCTCAAGAATGTGAACCTCCGTTTGCAATCGATTGAGACGTTCCACGAGCTAAATTCTGACCACCGCCCTGTAGTCATGCATCTTGCACCCTACTCGGGCCCGATCGACCCCAACCGCCCCCCTCAGACCCAGACGATAACCGACTGGAGGAAAGTAAGCGAAAGACTGAAATCCACCACGTCGCCTCACTTAGACACCATCCCCGATCACTTAGTGTCAGTCGCCGACACGACGGCCGCAATCGACTCGTTTACAGAGCACGTACAATCCGTATTGACGGATTGTTCACGGGAAGTTCCGGTGATGGAAGACCATCGCTGGAAACTACCTGCTGACGTACGTGACCTGATAACCGAGAAGAACGCGGCCATCCGTGCCTACGACTCCTTCCCTTGTGACGCGAACAAAGCCCACATGCGCCATTTACAGCGTGCTGTAAAGAAACGCATAGGGGAGGTTCGCTCTGAGGGCTGGAACAAGATGCTCAGCGAACTCGAGCCCACTCATCAAGCCTTCTGGCAATTACAGAGGAAATTGCGTTCCTCAGAAGAGGTCTCTATGCCTCCTCTCATCCGCCCCGACAATAGTGTCGCTTTCGACAGTCCCGATAAGGCTGAATGTCTTGCCGACAGCCTAGAGTCCCAATGTTCTCCCAGCTCCCAACCAGTAGACCAAGCTCACCTGAACAAGGTCGACGCTGAAGTCGAACGAAGAGCCTCCCTCCCTCCCGTCGAAGACCCTGATGATCCTCTGCCTCCCGTCACTCCAGACGAAGTGCACGACATCATTAAAGGGCTCCACGCTCGTAAGGCCCCCGGTTCGGATGGTATTACCAATAAGGTATACAAACTCCTTCCTGCCCCGCTAATAATGCTTATGACCGCCATCTTCAATGGCGCCTTGAGCAACAACATCTTCCCACAAGCATGGAAAGAAGCCACCGTCATCGGTATCCCAAAGCCAGGCAAGCCAAAGTCTGAGCCCTCCAGCTACCGCCCTATTAGCTTACTCAATGTCCTCGGCAAAATCTACGAGAGGCTTATTTATAAGCGTCTCAAAGACTACGCCGAAGCAAAGAGCCTCATACCCAACGAGCAGTTTGGATTCCGTAGCCAACACTCGGGCACCCAACAGGTCCACCGTATCGTAGAGCACTTATGCGCTGGTCTGCAGCGTAACGCGACGACGGGTGTGCTATTCTTCGACATAGCGAAAGCCTTCGACAAAGTCTGGCACAACGGCTTGATATACAAGCTCTACCAACTAGGAGTGCCAGATCGTCTCGTGCTCATCTTACGAGACTTTTTGTCGAACCGGACCTTTCGCTATCGCGTCGAGGGAGCACTCTCGTCCCCTCATCCTATTCGCGCCGGTGTCCCTCAGGGTTCCGTACTATCTCCTCTCGCCTTCACGCTGTTCACTAGCGATATCCCAAAAAGTAAAAAGGCTCAGTTGGCTCTCTTCGCCGACGACACTGCCGTTTACTATACCGGTCACTGTCCCAACGCTATAGCTCGTACTCTCCAAACCTCCGCAAACGTCTTAGGCGCTTGGTTCCGGAAATGGAGAATCGAGGTCAACCCCGATAAGAGTCAGGCGGTTCTCTTCTCGAGACGTCGTCGACTCCCTCCCCCACTTCCCAGCCCGATCACTATGTACGGCAAGCCAATCCCTTGGGAGAAGCAAGCCAAATACCTAGGCGTGATCCTCGATGAGAACCTTACCTTTAAGGCTCATATTAAGGCGGTTCGCGCGCGCGCCTCCTTCGCTCTTAGCAGGCTCCAATTCGTACTGACAGCCCGTAGCAAACTGTCCCTCAAATGCAAGCTCCGCATCTATACCGCAGTCATCCGTCCCATCATGACCTATGCCTGCGTTGTATTTGCGCACGCTCACCCACGTCATCTCCATAAGATGCAGACCCTCCAAAACCGTTTCCTCAGAAGGGTCACGGGTGCCCCCTTCTATGTCCGTAATATAGATCTTCACGTCGACATCAAAATGCCAACCATAAAACAGTTCATGAAACGCTTATCAAAGCGTTTCTTCGACTGCGGCATTAAACATTCTAACCCCCTGATTACAGCGGCCGCCCGCTACACTCCCTCTCGCATTAGCAGTATTCGCCGACCAAGGCATACTTTAATCGACCCCGACGACGCCACTACCCTCCTCCAGGAGAGTAGTAAGGCCACTAGCACGCTACAGAAGCCCAAAACCCGATCGCCGTCCTACCGCCCTCGCCGCCGAGGCCCGCCGCGACGCCCAAATCGACGCCCCTCCCGACCCTTGCTCGAGCCAGCCCGCGCCGCTGAGCCTGTAGCTTTAAATTCGTCCTTAATTAATACCAATCCTGATCCAGCTAGTCATTTGCTGCCCTCTTCCAGCGACGCCCTAAGCCGAGGTTCGTACCCCACAGGGGGTGCCCTTAGCGTTGTCGCTTAGTTTTAGTTAGTATATAAGTTTAAGTCCTGGCTGGAGGCCTTAATTTATTAGGGAATCCACAGGCAAGTCCGCTTAAGCAGACGACAACCGCATAGGTTGACCTGCGAGATGCCAAACAAACAAACAAAAAACAGCAAATACATCAAATCGTTATAACTTTGCATCCAGGTGACGCATTTTGAAGCTGTTTTCAGCGTTTTTGATCTTAACTAGGCTCTGTCCTACTATCTGACTGTTTTAAATTGACATAGACGCGAAAAAATTTTTCGTTCATAGACTTGTAAAATTTTAACAATATTTTTCTTCACGAAAAACTAAATTAAATTTTTATCTCAAAATTTTCTTCTAAATCTGCGTTGGTCTTAATTACAATAGATACTTACCTGCCTTACCTGTATTCTGGTGCGCGTTCCGCGAGCTTGGGTCCAGTTTGGTAGTCGTAATTCCAGGTTTTCACTCATTTTTCAGTCGAAAAACACGTTTTTTGACCAAATTTCAAAATTTTTGTTCAGGAAAAATTTCAGTAACATCGCAGATAGCTAGCTCGCGCGGAGACGCGTCTTTTGACACCTCGCACGTGCGCCTAGCATATATAGAACATCAAAAACAAAACCATCCATTTTATTCATTAATCTACGAAATCCACCTTAGGTAGACAGCAAATACATCAAATCGTTATAACTTTGCATCCAGGTGACGCATTTTGAAGCTGTTTTCAGCGTTTTTGATCTTAACTAGGCTCTGTCCTACTATCTGACTGTTTTAAATTGACATAGACGCGAAAAAATTTTTCGTTCATAGACTTGTAAAATTTTAACAATATTTTTCTTCACGAAAAACTAAATTAAATTTTTATCTCAAAATTTTCTTCTAAATCTGCGTTGGTCTTAATTACAATAGATACTTACCTGCCTTACCTGTATTCTGGTGTGCGTTCCGCGAGCTTGGGTCCAGTTTGGTAGTCGTAATTCCAGGTTTTCACTCATTTTTCAGTCGAAAAACACGTTTTTTGACCAAATTTCAAAATTTTTGTTCAGGAAAAATTTCAGTAACATCGCAGATAGCTAGCTCGCGCGGAGACGCGTCTTTTGACACCTCGCACGTGCGCCTAGCATATATAGAACATCAAAAACAAAACCATCCATTTTATTCATTAATCTACGAAATCCACCTTAGGTAGACAGCAAATACATCAAATCGTTATAACTTTGCATCCAGGTGACGCATTTTGAAGCTGTTTTCAGCGTTTTTGATCTTAACTAGGCTCTGTCCTACTATCTGACTGTTTTAAATTGACATAGACGCGAAAAAATTTTTCGTTCATAGACTTGTAAAATTTTAACAATATTTTTCTTCACGAAAAACTAAATTAAATTTTTATCTCAAAATTTTCTTCTAAATCTGCGTTGGTCTTAATTACAATAGATACTTACCTGCCTTACCTGTATTCTGGTGCGCGTTCCGCGAGCTTGGGTCCAGTTTGGTAGTCGTAATTCCAGGTTTTCACTCATTTTTCAGTCGAAAAACACGTTTTTTGACCAAATTTCAAAATTTTTGTTCAGGAAAAATTTCAGTAACATCGCAGATAGCTAGCTCGCGCGGAGACGCGTCTTTTGACACCTCGCACGTGCGCCTAGCATATATAGAACATCAAAAACAAAACCATCCATTTTATTCATTAATCTACGAAATCCACCTTAGGTAGACAGCAAATACATCAAATCGTTATAACTTTGCATCCAGGTGACGCATTTTGAAGCTGTTTTCAGCGTTTTTGATCTTAACTAGGCTCTGTCCTACTATCTGACTGTTTTAAATTGACATAGACGCGAAAAAATTTTTCGTTCATAGACTTGTAAAATTTTAACAATATTTTTCTTCACGAAAAACTAAATTAAATTTTTATCTCAAAATTTTCTTCTAAATCTGCGTTGGTCTTAATTACAATAGATACTTACCTGCCTTACCTGTATTCTGGTGCGCGTTCCGCGAGCTTGGGTCCAGTTTGGTAGTCGTAATTCCAGGTTTTCACTCATTTTTCAGTCGAAAAACACGTTTTTTGACCAAATTTCAAAATTTTTGTTCAGGAAAAATTTCAGTAACATCGCAGATAGCTAGCTCGCGCGGAGACGCGTCTTTTGACACCTCGCACGTGCGCCTAGCATATATAGAACATCAAAAACAAAACCATCCATTTTATTCATTAATCTACGAAATCCACCTTAGGTAGACAGCAAATACATCAAATCGTTATAACTTTGCATCCAGGTGACGCATTTTGAAGCTGTTTTCAGCGTTTTTGATCTTAACTAGGCTCTGTCCTACTATCTGACTGTTTTAAATTGACATAGACGCGAAAAAATTTTTCGTTCATAGACTTGTAAAATTTTAACAATATTTTTCTTCACGAAAAACTAAATTAAATTTTTATCTCAAAATTTTCTTCTAAATCTGCGTTGGTCTTAATTACAATAGATACTTACCTGCCTTACCTGTATTCTGGTGCGCGTTCCGCGAGCTTGGGTCCAGTTTGGTAGTCGTAATTCCAGGTTTTCACTCATTTTTCAGTCGAAAAACACGTTTTTTGACCAAATTTCAAAATTTTTGTTCAGGAAAAATTTCAGTAACATCGCAGATAGCTAGCTCGCGCGGAGACGCGTCTTTTGACACCTCGCACGTGCGCCTAGCATATATAGAACATCAAAAACAAAACCATCCATTTTATTCATTAATCTACGAAATCCACCTTAGGTAGACAGCAAATACATCAAATCGTTATAACTTTGCATCCAGGTGACGCATTTTGAAGCTGTTTTCAGCGTTTTTGATCTTAACTAGGCTCTGTCCTACTATCTGACTGTTTTAAATTGACATAGACGCGAAAAAATTTTTCGTTCATAGACTTGTAAAATTTTAACAATATTTTTCTTCACGAAAAACTAAATTAAATTTTTATCTCAAAATTTTCTTCTAAATCTGCGTTGGTCTTAATTACAATAGATACTTACCTGCCTTACCTGTATTCTGGTGCGCGTTCCGCGAGCTTGGGTCCAGTTTGGTAGTCGTAATTCCAGGTTTTCACTCATTTTTCAGTCGAAAAACACGTTTTTTGACCAAATTTCAAAATTTTTGTTCAGGAAAAATTTCAGTAACATCGCAGATAGCTAGCTCGCGCGGAGACGCGTCTTTTGACACCTCGCACGTGCGCCTAGCATATATAGAACATCAAAAACAAAACCATCCATTTTATTCATTAATCTACGAAATCCACCTTAGGTAGACAGCAAATACATCAAATCGTTATAACTTTGCATCCAGGTGACGCATTTTGAAGCTGTTTTCAGCGTTTTTGATCTTAACTAGGCTCTGTCCTACTATCTGACTGTTTTAAATTGACATAGACGCGAAAAAATTTTTCGTTCATAGACTTGTAAAATTTTAACAATATTTTTCTTCACGAAAAACTAAATTAAATTTTTATCTCAAAATTTTCTTCTAAATCTGCGTTGGTCTTAATTACAATAGATACTTACCTGCCTTACCTGTATTCTGGTGCGCGTTCCGCGAGCTTGGGTCCAGTTTGGTAGTCGTAATTCCAGGTTTTCACTCATTTTTCAGTCGAAAAACACGTTTTTTGACCAAATTTCAAAATTTTTGTTCAGGAAAAATTTCAGTAACATCGCAGATAGCTAGCTCGCGCGGAGACGCGTCTTTTGACACCTCGCACGTGCGCCTAGCATATATAGAACATCAAAAACAAAACCATCCATTTTATTCATTAATCTACGAAATCCACCTTAGGTAGACAGCAAATACATCAAATCGTTATAACTTTGCATCCAGGTGACGCATTTTGAAGCTGTTTTCAGCGTTTTTGATCTTAACTAGGCTCTGTCCTACTATCTGACTGTTTTAAATTGACATAGACGCGAAAAAATTTTTCGTTCATAGACTTGTAAAATTTTAACAATATTTTTCTTCACGAAAAACTAAATTAAATTTTTATCTCAAAATTTTCTTCTAAATCTGCGTTGGTCTTAATTACAATAGATACTTACCTGCCTTACCTGTATTCTGGTGCGCGTTCCGCGAGCTTGGGTCCAGTTTGGTAGTCGTAATTCCAGGTTTTCACTCATTTTTCAGTCGAAAAACACGTTTTTTGACCAAATTTCAAAATTTTTGTTCAGGAAAAATTTCAGTAACATCGCAGATAGCTAGCTCGCGCGGAGACGCGTCTTTTGACACCTCGCACGTGCGCCTAGCATATATAGAACATCAAAAACAAAACCATCCATTTTATTCATTAATCTACGAAATCCACCTTAGGTAGACAGCAAATACATCAAATCGTTATAACTTTGCATCCAGGTGACGCATTTTGAAGCTGTTTTCAGCGTTTTTGATCTTAACTAGGCTCTGTCCTACTATCTGACTGTTTTAAATTGACATAGACGCGAAAAAATTTTTCGTTCATAGACTTGTAAAATTTTAACAATATTTTTCTTCACGAAAAACTAAATTAAATTTTTATCTCAAAATTTTCTTCTAAATCTGCGTTGGTCTTAATTACAATAGATACTTACCTGCCTTACCTGTATTCTGGTGCGCGTTCCGCGAGCTTGGGTCCAGTTTGGTAGTCGTAATTCCAGGTTTTCACTCATTTTTCAGTCGAAAAACACGTTTTTTGACCAAATTTCAAAATTTTTGTTCAGGAAAAATTTCAGTAACATCGCAGATAGCTAGCTCGCGCGGAGACGCGTCTTTTGACACCTCGCACGTGCGCCTAGCATATATAGAACATCAAAAACAAAACCATCCATTTTATTCATTAATCTACGAAATCCACCTTAGGTAGACAGCAAATACATCAAATCGTTATAACTTTGCATCCAGGTGACGCATTTTGAAGCTGTTTTCAGCGTTTTTGATCTTAACTAGGCTCTGTCCTACTATCTGACTGTTTTAAATTGACATAGACGCGAAAAAAATTTTCGTTCATAGACTTGTAAAATTTTAACAATATTTTTCTTCACGAAAAACTAAATTAAATTTTTATCTCAAAATTTTCTTCTAAATCTGCGTTGGTCTTAATTACAATAGATACTTACCTGCCTTACCTGTATTCTGGTGCGCGTTCCGCGAGCTTGGGTCCAGTTTGGTAGTCGTAATTCCAGGTTTTCACTCATTTTTCAGTCGAAAAACACGTTTTTTGACCAAATTTCAAAATTTTTGTTCAGGAAAAATTTCAGTAACATCGCAGATAGCTAGCTCGCGCGGAGACGCGTCTTTTGACACCTCGCACGTGCGCCTAGCATATATAGAACATCAAAAACAAAACCATCCATTTTATTCATTAATCTACGAAATCCACCTTAGGTAGACAGCAAATACATCAAATCGTTATAACTTTGCATCCAGGTGACGCATTTTGAAGCTGTTTTCAGCGTTTTTGATCTTAACTAGGCTCTGTCCTACTATCTGACTGTTTTAAATTGACATAGACGCGAAAAAATTTTTCGTTCATAGACTTGTAAAATTTTAACAATATTTTTCTTCACGAAAAACTAAATTAAATTTTTATCTCAAAATTTTCTTCTAAATCTGCGTTGGTCTTAATTACAATAGATACTTACCTGCCTTACCTGTATTCTGGTGCGCGTTCCGCGAGCTTGGGTCCAGTTTGGTAGTCGTAATTCCAGGTTTTCACTCATTTTTCAGTCGAAAAACACGTTTTTTGACCAAATTTCAAAATTTTTGTTCAGGAAAAATTTCAGTAACATCGCAGATAGCTAGCTCGCGCGGAGACGCGTCTTTTGACACCTCGCACGTGCGCCTAGCATATATAGAACATCAAAAACAAAACCATCCATTTTATTCATTAATCTACGAAATCCACCTTAGGTAGACAGCAAATACATCAAATCGTTATAACTTTGCATCCAGGTGACGCATTTTGAAGCTGTTTTCAGCGTTTTTGATCTTAACTAGGCTCTGTCCTACTATCTGACTGTTTTAAATTGACATAGACGCGAAAAAATTTTTCGTTCATAGACTTGTAAAATTTTAACAATATTTTTCTTCACGAAAAACTAAATTAAATTTTTATCTCAAAATTTTCTTCTAAATCTGCGTTGGTCTTAATTACAATAGATACTTACCTGCCTTACCTGTATTCTGGTGCGCGTTCCGCGAGCTTGGGTCCAGTTTGGTAGTCGTAATTCCAGGTTTTCACTCATTTTTCAGTCGAAAAACACGTTTTTTGACCAAATTTCAAAATTTTTGTTCAGGAAAAATTTCAGTAACATCGCAGATAGCTAGCTCGCGCGGAGACGCGTCTTTTGACACCTCGCACGTGCGCCTAGCATATATAGAACATCAAAAACAAAACCATCCATTTTATTCATTAATCTACGAAATCCACCTTAGGTAGACAGCAAATACATCAAATCGTTATAACTTTGCATCCAGGTGACGCATTTTGAAGCTGTTTTCAGCGTTTTTGATCTTAACTAGGCTCTGTCCTACTATCTGACTGTTTTAAATTGACATAGACGCGAAAAAATTTTTCGTTCATAGACTTGTAAAATTTTAACAATATTTTTCTTCACGAAAAACTAAATTAAATTTTTATCTCAAAATTTTCTTCTAAATCTGCGTTGGTCTTAATTACAATAGATACTTACCTGCCTTACCTGTATTCTGGTGCGCGTTCCGCGAGCTTGGGTCCAGTTTGGTAGTCGTAATTCCAGGTTTTCACTCATTTTTCAGTCGAAAAACACGTTTTTTGACCAAATTTCAAAATTTTTGTTCAGGAAAAATTTCAGTAACATCGCAGATAGCTAGCTCGCGCGGAGACGCGTCTTTTGACACCTCGCACGTGCGCCTAGCATATATAGAACATCAAAAACAAAACCATCCATTTTATTCATTAATCTACGAAATCCACCTTAGGTAGACAGCAAATACATCAAATCGTTATAACTTTGCATCCAGGTGACGCATTTTGAAGCTGTTTTCAGCGTTTTTGATCTTAACTAGGCTCTGTCCTACTATCTGACTGTTTTAAATTGACATAGACGCGAAAAAAATTTTCGTTCATAGACTTGTAAAATTTTAACAATATTTTTCTTCACGAAAAACTAAATTAAATTTTTATCTCAAAATTTTCTTCTAAATCTGCGTTGGTCTTAATTACAATAGATACTTACCTGCCTTACCTGTATTCTGGTGCGCGTTCCGCGAGCTTGGGTCCAGTTTGGTAGTCGTAATTCCAGGTTTTCACTCATTTTTCAGTCGAAAAACACGTTTTTTGACCAAATTTCAAAATTTTTGTTCAGGAAAAATTTCAGTAACATCGCAGATAGCTAGCTCGCGCGGAGACGCGTCTTTTGACACCTCGCACGTGCGCCTAGCATATATAGAACATCAAAAACAAAACCATCCATTTTATTCATTAATCTACGAAATCCACCTTAGGTAGACAGCAAATACATCAAATCGTTATAACTTTGCATCCAGGTGACGCATTTTGAAGCTGTTTTCAGCGTTTTTGATCTTAACTAGGCTCTGTCCTACTATCTGACTGTTTTAAATTGACATAGACGCGAAAAAATTTTTCGTTCATAGACTTGTAAAATTTTAACAATATTTTTCTTCACGAAAAACTAAATTAAATTTTTATCTCAAAATTTTCTTCTAAATCTGCGTTGGTCTTAATTACAATAGATACTTACCTGCCTTACCTGTATTCTGGTGCGCGTTCCGCGAGCTTGGGTCCAGTTTGGTAGTCGTAATTCCAGGTTTTCACTCATTTTTCAGTCGAAAAACACGTTTTTTGACCAAATTTCAAAATTTTTGTTCAGGAAAAATTTCAGTAACATCGCAGATAGCTAGCTCGCGCGGAGACGCGTCTTTTGACACCTCGCACGTGCGCCTAGCATATATAGAACATCAAAAACAAAACCATCCATTTTATTCATTAATCTACGAAATCCACCTTAGGTAGACAGCAAATACATCAAATCGTTATAACTTTGCATCCAGGTGACGCATTTTGAAGCTGTTTTCAGCGTTTTTGATCTTAACTAGGCTCTGTCCTACTATCTGACTGTTTTAAATTGACATAGACGCGAAAAAATTTTTCGTTCATAGACTTGTAAAATTTTAACAATATTTTTCTTCACGAAAAACTAAATTAAATTTTTATCTCAAAATTTTCTTCTAAATCTGCGTTGGTCTTAATTACAATAGATACTTACCTGCCTTACCTGTATTCTGGTGCGCGTTCCGCGAGCTTGGGTCCAGTTTGGTAGTCGTAATTCCAGGTTTTCACTCATTTTTCAGTCGAAAAACACGTTTTTTGACCAAATTTCAAAATTTTTGTTCAGGAAAAATTTCAGTAACATCGCAGATAGCTAGCTCGCGCGGAGACGCGTCTTTTGACACCTCGCACGTGCGCCTAGCATATATAGAACATCAAAAACAAAACCATCCATTTTATTCATTAATCTACGAAATCCACCTTAGGTAGACAGCAAATACATCAAATCGTTATAACTTTGCATCCAGGTGACGCATTTTGAAGCTGTTTTCAGCGTTTTTGATCTTAACTAGGCTCTGTCCTACTATCTGACTGTTTTAAATTGACATAGACGCGAAAAAATTTTTCGTTCATAGACTTGTAAAATTTTAACAATATTTTTCTTCACGAAAAACTAAATTAAATTTTTATCTCAAAATTTTCTTCTAAATCTGCGTTGGTCTTAATTACAATAGATACTTACCTGCCTTACCTGTATTCTGGTGCGCGTTCCGCGAGCTTGGGTCCAGTTTGGTAGTCGTAATTCCAGGTTTTCACTCATTTTTCAGTCGAAAAACACGTTTTTTGACCAAATTTCAAAATTTTTGTTCAGGAAAAATTTCAGTAACATCGCAGATAGCTAGCTCGCGCGGAGACGCGTCTTTTGACACCTCGCACGTGCGCCTAGCATATATAGAACATCAAAAACAAAACCATCCATTTTATTCATTAATCTACGAAATCCACCTTAGGTAGACAGCAAATACATCAAATCGTTATAACTTTGCATCCAGGTGACGCATTTTGAAGCTGTTTTCAGCGTTTTTGATCTTAACTAGGCTCTGTCCTACTATCTGACTGTTTTAAATTGACATAGACGCGAAAAAATTTTTCGTTCATAGACTTGTAAAATTTTAACAATATTTTTCTTCACGAAAAACTAAATTAAATTTTTATCTCAAAATTTTCTTCTAAATCTGCGTTGGTCTTAATTACAATAGATACTTACCTGCCTTACCTGTATTCTGGTGCGCGTTCCGCGAGCTTGGGTCCAGTTTGGTAGTCGTAATTCCAGGTTTTCACTCATTTTTCAGTCGAAAAACACGTTTTTTGACCAAATTTCAAAATTTTTGTTCAGGAAAAATTTCAGTAACATCGCAGATAGCTAGCTCGCGCGGAGACGCGTCTTTTGACACCTCGCACGTGCGCCTAGCATATATAGAACATCAAAAACAAAACCATCCATTTTATTCATTAATCTACGAAATCCACCTTAGGTAGACAGCAAATACATCAAATCGTTATAACTTTGCATCCAGGTGACGCATTTTGAAGCTGTTTTCAGCGTTTTTGATCTTAACTAGGCTCTGTCCTACTATCTGACTGTTTTAAATTGACATAGACGCGAAAAAATTTTTCGTTCATAGACTTGTAAAATTTTAACAATATTTTTCTTCACGAAAAACTAAATTAAATTTTTATCTCAAAATTTTCTTCTAAATCTGCGTTGGTCTTAATTACAATAGATACTTACCTGCCTTACCTGTATTCTGGTGCGCGTTCCGCGAGCTTGGGTCCAGTTTGGTAGTCGTAATTCCAGGTTTTCACTCATTTTTCAGTCGAAAAACACGTTTTTTGACCAAATTTCAAAATTTTTGTTCAGGAAAAATTTCAGTAACATCGCAGATAGCTAGCTCGCGCGGAGACGCGTCTTTTGACACCTCGCACGTGCGCCTAGCATATATAGAACATCAAAAACAAAACCATCCATTTTATTCATTAATCTACGAAATCCACCTTAGGTAGACAGCAAATACATCAAATCGTTATAACTTTGCATCCAGGTGACGCATTTTGAAGCTGTTTTCAGCGTTTTTGATCTTAACTAGGCTCTGTCCTACTATCTGACTGTTTTAAATTGACATAGACGCGAAAAAATTTTTCGTTCATAGACTTGTAAAATTTTAACAATATTTTTCTTCACGAAAAACTAAATTAAATTTTTATCTCAAAATTTTCTTCTAAATCTGCGTTGGTCTTAATTACAATAGATACTTACCTGCCTTACCTGTATTCTGGTGCGCGTTCCGCGAGCTTGGGTCCAGTTTGGTAGTCGTAATTCCAGGTTTTCACTCATTTTTCAGTCGAAAAACACGTTTTTTGACCAAATTTCAAAATTTTTGTTCAGGAAAAATTTCAGTAACATCGCAGATAGCTAGCTCGCGCGGAGACGCGTCTTTTGACACCTCGCACGTGCGCCTAGCATATATAGAACATCAAAAACAAAACCATCCATTTTATTCATTAATCTACGAAATCCACCTTAGGTAGACAGCAAATACATCAAATCGTTATAACTTTGCATCCAGGTGACGCATTTTGAAGCTGTTTTCAGCGTTTTTGATCTTAACTAGGCTCTGTCCTACTATCTGACTGTTTTAAATTGACATAGACGCGAAAAAATTTTTCGTTCATAGACTTGTAAAATTTTAACAATATTTTTCTTCACGAAAAACTAAATTAAATTTTTATCTCAAAATTTTCTTCTAAATCTGCGTTGGTCTTAATTACAATAGATACTTACCTGCCTTACCTGTATTCTGGTGCGCGTTCCGCGAGCTTGGGTCCAGTTTGGTAGTCGTAATTCCAGGTTTTCACTCATTTTTCAGTCGAAAAACACGTTTTTTGACCAAATTTCAAAATTTTTGTTCAGGAAAAATTTCAGTAACATCGCAGATAGCTAGCTCGCGCGGAGACGCGTCTTTTGACACCTCGCACGTGCGCCTAGCATATATAGAACATCAAAAACAAAACCATCCATTTTATTCATTAATCTACGAAATCCACCTTAGGTAGACAGCAAATACATCAAATCGTTATAACTTTGCATCCAGGTGACGCATTTTGAAGCTGTTTTCAGCGTTTTTGATCTTAACTAGGCTCTGTCCTACTATCTGACTGTTTTAAATTGACATAGACGCGAAAAAATTTTTCGTTCATAGACTTGTAAAATTTTAACAATATTTTTCTTCACGAAAAACTAAATTAAATTTTTATCTCAAAATTTTCTTCTAAATCTGCGTTGGTCTTAATTACAATAGATACTTACCTGCCTTACCTGTATTCTGGTGCGCGTTCCGCGAGCTTGGGTCCAGTTTGGTAGTCGTAATTCCAGGTTTTCACTCATTTTTCAGTCGAAAAACACGTTTTTTGACCAAATTTCAAAATTTTTGTTCAGGAAAAATTTCAGTAACATCGCAGATAGCTAGCTCGCGCGGAGACGCGTCTTTTGACACCTCGCACGTGCGCCTAGCATATATAGAACATCAAAAACAAAACCATCCATTTTATTCATTAATCTACGAAATCCACCTTAGGTAGACAGCAAATACATCAAATCGTTATAACTTTGCATCCAGGTGACGCATTTTGAAGCTGTTTTCAGCGTTTTTGATCTTAACTAGGCTCTGTCCTACTATCTGACTGTTTTAAATTGACATAGACGCGAAAAATTTTTTCGTTCATAGACTTGTAAAATTTTAACAATATTTTTCTTCACGAAAAACTAAATTAAATTTTTATCTCAAAATTTTCTTCTAAATCTGCGTTGGTCTTAATTACAATAGATACTTACCTGCCTTACCTGTATTCTGGTGCGCGTTCCGCGAGCTTGGGTCCAGTTTGGTAGTCGTAATTCCAGGTTTTCACTCATTTTTCAGTCGAAAAACACGTTTTTTGACCAAATTTCAAAATTTTTGTTCAGGAAAAATTTCAGTAACATCGCAGATAGCTAGCTCGCGCGGAGACGCGTCTTTTGACACCTCGCACGTGCGCCTAGCATATATAGAACATCAAAAACAAAACCATCCATTTTATTCATTAATCTACGAAATCCACCTTAGGTAGACAGCAAATACATCAAATCGTTATAACTTTGCATCCAGGTGACGCATTTTGAAGCTGTTTTCAGCGTTTTTGATCTTAACTAGGCTCTGTCCTACTATCTGACTGTTTTAAATTGACATAGACGCGAAAAAAATTTTCGTTCATAGACTTGTAAAATTTTAACAATATTTTTCTTCACGAAAAACTAAATTAAATTTTTATCTCAAAATTTTCTTCTAAATCTGCGTTGGTCTTAATTACAATAGATACTTACCTGCCTTACCTGTATTCTGGTGCGCGTTCCGCGAGTTTGGGTCCAGTTTGGTAGTCGTAATTCCAGGTTTTCACTCATTTTTCAGTCGAAAAACACGTTTTTTGACCAAATTTCAAAATTTTTGTTCAGGAAAAATTTCAGTAACATCGCAGATAGCTAGCTCGCGCGGAGACGCGTCTTTTGACACCTCGCACGTGCGCCTAGCATATATAGAACATCAAAAACAAAACCATCCATTTTATTCATTAATCTACGAAATCCACCTTAGGTAGACAGCAAATACATCAAATCGTTATAACTTTGCATCCAGGTGACGCATTTTGAAGCTGTTTTCAGCGTTTTTGATCTTAACTAGGCTCTGTCCTACTATCTGACTGTTTTAAATTGACATAGACGCGAAAAAATTTTTCGTTCATAGACTTGTAAAATTTTAACAATATTTTTCTTCACGAAAAACTAAATTAAATTTTTATCTCAAAATTTTCTTCTAAATCTGCGTTGGTCTTAATTACAATAGATACTTACCTGCCTTACCTGTATTCTGGTGCGCGTTCCGCGAGCTTGGGTCCAGTTTGGTAGTCGTAATTCCAGGTTTTCACTCATTTTTCAGTCGAAAAACACGTTTTTTGACCAAATTTCAAAATTTTTGTTCAGGAAAAATTTCAGTAACATCGCAGATAGCTAGCTCGCGCGGAGACGCGTCTTTTGACACCTCGCACGTGCGCCTAGCATATATAGAACATCAAAAACAAAACCATCCATTTTATTCATTAATCTACGAAATCCACCTTAGGTAGACAGCAAATACATCAAATCGTTATAACTTTGCATCCAGGTGACGCATTTTGAAGCTGTTTTCAGCGTTTTTGATCTTAACTAGGCTCTGTCCTACTATCTGACTGTTTTAAATTGACATAGACGCGAAAAAATTTTTCGTTCATAGACTTGTAAAATTTTAACAATATTTTTCTTCACGAAAAACTAAATTAAATTTTTATCTCAAAATTTTCTTCTAAATCTGCGTTGGTCTTAATTACAATAGATACTTACCTGCCTTACCTGTATTCTGGTGCGCGTTCCGCGAGCTTGGGTCCAGTTTGGTAGTCGTAATTCCAGGTTTTCACTCATTTTTCAGTCGAAAAACACGTTTTTTGACCAAATTTCAAAATTTTTGTTCAGGAAAAATTTCAGTAACATCGCAGATAGCTAGCTCGCGCGGAGACGCGTCTTTTGACACCTCGCACGTGCGCCTAGCATATATAGAACATCAAAAACAAAACCATCCATTTTATTCATTAATCTACGAAATCCACCTTAGGTAGACAGCAAATACATCAAATCGTTATAACTTTGCATCCAGGTGACGCATTTTGAAGCTGTTTTCAGCGTTTTTGATCTTAACTAGGCTCTGTCCTACTATCTGACTGTTTTAAATTGACATAGACGCGAAAAAATTTTTCGTTCATAGACTTGTAAAATTTTAACAATATTTTTCTTCACGAAAAACTAAATTAAATTTTTATCTCAAAATTTTCTTCTAAATCTGCGTTGGTCTTAATTACAATAGATACTTACCTGCCTTACCTGTATTCTGGTGCGCGTTCCGCGAGCTTGGGTCCAGTTTGGTAGTCGTAATTCCAGGTTTTCACTCATTTTTCAGTCGAAAAACACGTTTTTTGACCAAATTTCAAAATTTTTGTTCAGGAAAAATTTCAGTAACATCGCAGATAGCTAGCTCGCGCGGAGACGCGTCTTTTGACACCTCGCACGTGCGCCTAGCATATATAGAACATCAAAAACAAAACCATCCATTTTATTCATTAATCTACGAAATCCACCTTAGGTAGACAGCAAATACATCAAATCGTTATAACTTTGCATCCAGGTGACGCATTTTGAAGCTGTTTTCAGCGTTTTTGATCTTAACTAGGCTCTGTCCTACTATCTGACTGTTTTAAATTGACATAGACGCGAAAAAATTTTTCGTTCATAGACTTGTAAAATTTTAACAATATTTTTCTTCACGAAAAACTAAATTAAATTTTTATCTCAAAATTTTCTTCTAAATCTGCGTTGGTCTTAATTACAATAGATACTTACCTGCCTTACCTGTATTCTGGTGCGCGTTCCGCGAGCTTGGGTCCAGTTTGGTAGTCGTAATTCCAGGTTTTCACTCATTTTTCAGTCGAAAAACACGTTTTTTGACCAAATTTCAAAATTTTTGTTCAGGAAAAATTTCAGTAACATCGCAGATAGCTAGCTCGCGCGGAGACGCGTCTTTTGACACCTCGCACGTGCGCCTAGCATATATAGAACATCAAAAACAAAACCATCCATTTTATTCATTAATCTACGAAATCCACCTTAGGTAGACAGCAAATACATCAAATCGTTATAACTTTGCATCCAGGTGACGCATTTTGAAGCTGTTTTCAGCGTTTTTGATCTTAACTAGGCTCTGTCCTACTATCTGACTGTTTTAAATTGACATAGACGCGAAAAAATTTTTCGTTCATAGACTTGTAAAATTTTAACAATATTTTTCTTCACGAAAAACTAAATTAAATTTTTATCTCAAAATTTTCTTCTAAATCTGCGTTGGTCTTAATTACAATAGATACTTACCTGCCTTACCTGTATTCTGGTGCGCGTTCCGCGAGCTTGGGTCCAGTTTGGTAGTCGTAATTCCAGGTTTTCACTCATTTTTCAGTCGAAAAACACGTTTTTTGACCAAATTTCAAAATTTTTGTTCAGGAAAAATTTCAGTAACATCGCAGATAGCTAGCTCGCGCGGAGACGCGTCTTTTGACACCTCGCACGTGCGCCTAGCTCATATAGAACATCAAAAAACAAAAAATTGCCCCCCCACCCACCCTGTCCTCACTAGGCAGGTAAACTCTTCAGTTTTTGCCAAAAATTTAGTTGACATTTTTATACCTTTTATAGTAAAAAGTAGTATTAGTGACGGTCTTTAAGATATTTTAACGCCCCCTGAAGGCATATAAATTAGAAATTATTAATTAACCGACCGAGTCCTTGTTGCTCAAGGCTCGTATTTTACACTTTTATTTTTATTACTGACTGATCCCCCCTTTACAGGGATTTGGTATAGATTCTTGTGTCCCCAGACAACTGAGTCGATCCGTAGTTCTTTTTTGTGATCCCACCATGATGTCCGGAATCAGGACACCTGTTAAGAAGACGAAGGTTTCTGAGGAGAGGTCGGATACCGGGAGGCCACTACTGGCACAGGCTGGCCCGTCGGTAAGGCGTAGTATTGGAGAGTGGGAGGCCGACAGCCTAAAATCTGGACAGGCTATAAAAACACCATCGCCTCCAAAAAACGCCCCACTGTCTTCCCCCCCTAAACTTAGGTCCAAAGCAACACTCGCCTATAAGAACCAGATGGATGGACCGAAAAAGCCGGAGGAAGCTAAGGAAAGCTCGCCGCAGGACGTGCAACCCGTGAGGTACCTAAATCGAACCACGGAGGCAAAGGCGTGTCTGCAAAAAGCCAAAATGCAACTTCTAAGCTCACGAAACCTTAAAAAAGAAATTAAGGATGAAACTACCAAAGCGGTCGAGAGACTCTACCAGCTAGTTAAAGAGGCAGAAAGTGAAAAAGGAGGAGCCAGCTCAGCTCAGGTTGTAGAAAAAGTGGAGACCCATAAGAAGCCTAAGCCGACCACAGAAGAACCGACAGAGCTTATGAAGAACCTTGTGGAAGGCCTCCAACAGCACAAGCTGGCGCTGCAGGAGTGCCAACAACATACCCATGCTCTGTCGGAGCAACTCCAGCTGGCCCCTCGCCACGTCACAGGCCAAGGCCTGACTTTCGCGGAGATCGTCGCCGGCCCAAAGCAGAACATCCAAGAGCCTCTTCACTCGGTGGTTGTATCATCTGTGAATGATCAGGACACCAGTGAAGAGGTTATTGAGAAGCTCAGGTCGGCGGTCGATGCCAGAAATGAGGGCACTAGAGTGGAGCGGCTGCGCAAGGTAAGGGATCAAAAGGTGGTGGTCGGCTTCAAGACCAAGGAAGAAATGACAAAGGTGACCGAACGGATACGGAAAGGTGGCAACCTAGTGGTGGAAGAAATGAAAAATAAGGACCCACTTATCATCGTCAAGGACGTCCTTTCTTGCCACTCAGATGTGGAGTTCATCCAGGCCCTTCAAAGGCAAAACACCCACCTGGTCGGGGACATACCAGCGGATGATTTGAGGTTGGGGGTGAAGTACCGTCGAAGGACGAGGAACCCCCATATGTGCCACGTCATCCTGCAGGTGTCCCCTATGGTGTGGCAGAGGCTGACTAGGGCGGGTCGCGTGCACATTGACCTACAGCGAGTGCGAGTGCAGGATCAGTCGCCACTGGTGCAGTGCACTCGCTGTCTGTGCTTCGGCCACAGTCGTAAACTGTGCACTCGGCCCGCCGACCTTTGCATCCACTGTGGTGAGCCCCACTTACGAGCTGATTGCCCGTCACGGCTGGCAGAGGAGGCTCCAAAATGCCACAACTGTCTAGCAGCGAAACTGGAGCGGACGGATCACAACGCTTTCGACAACGAGTGCCCGATTCGTTTAAAATGGGACGCGTTGGCGCGCTTGTCAGTTGCGTATTGCTGAAGTGAAAATAGCCATTCCCGGAAGTATGAACCACAACGGTATTGTTTTCAAAATTTTTGTTCAGGAACTCAAAACTTATAACCTTATAAACAAAGAAATTCACTACTTAGAAAAAGCAAATTGGAGTCAATTTCATAAGAAATTGGCCCAATTTAACGCAGATACCAAATTAAATTCATCAAAAATTAGACATCAACATACCTTACCGTTGTGGTCCGACAAGAACGTTGATACGAAGAGAGATTTCAACAGCATGAAAACCAGCATTCGAAGCGTTGCATTAATCCGGAGTGCGCAGGTGATTGAGCAGAGCCTAAAACAGAAAGTAAATAATGATCACAAGGCAGTGACAGCACATTCCGAGACCTGGATGTGCCTCATTAAAAAGCAGGGCAAATTAATTATAAAATCTAAGCTACGAATAACAGCTCTCTGTCTACCAGCATTTTTAAAAAGTAAAACTAGTATACAATTTGAAGTAAAAATAGATCAAATTAGAAATAAACGTAAAACAGTAAAATAAGAAATATGACTATATTATATATTGTATGTATATAAGGATAGCCATAAAATTATGTAGAGTAGATTAACCTATAGATAAAAATATTATTAGAATTAGTATTGGTAGACTCAAAAATCAAAAACAAAAGTAAAATACAAAACTAACAAAAGCAATTAATTATGTTAAATGTTATATATTGATAAGAAACTCTCGGAACATAAACAAAATAAGGTTAGAGGACTTATGGGAAAACTATGAGGTGACTACTTCCAGGAACGAACTAAAACAGGACTGCCCAAAATTGGAAATTTTTTAATAAAAAAAAATAAAAAAAAAAATAATTAGTAAAAGTATAAGAAATTTGTCTACTAAGGTCTCTGATCATGTCAGAGGGACACTGAGCAAAGGCAGGAGTGGGTTTTAGCCGGTAAGAGTCCGGCACTGCCCAGACTGGCTCACAAGTGAGGCAGTCTGGGCGTCCATGAGGATTTCCCACTCCTGCCAAATAAAAAAAAAAAAATAAAAAAAAAAAAAAAAAAAAAAAAAAAAAACCTAACCTAACCTAACCTAACCTAACCTAACCTTTTTTTTTTTTTTTTTTTTTTTTTTTTTTTTTTTTTTTTTTTTTTTTTTGTTCCCGGGGTGGAAAATCCTCATGGATGTCCTCCGCCCTGGGGCGGGCGGAGGGGTCTGTCAGACTCTTACTGACTAAAAACCACCCCGGTGTTCCTTCTCACACCTACGCCGGGGTCGCGGGAACACATTATTCTTCCACAACCCCGGCTGGTGCCGGCCCGCTTGCGCGGGCCCCGTCTCGGGCGGGGGGAGTGAGGTGTACTCCCCCCGCAACGTCTGTGGTCGGCGCGCGAGGAACACTACGCGCGCCGCCTTCTCGGGTCCTGATGTTGGGGGGCGACGGATGTCCCCGAATCCGTCGCCCCTGGACCCATTTAGGGGGGCTGGAAGAGGGCGTTGTCCGCCCTCCACCTGCGCCCGGTGCGCCTGCTGCGGATCGGGAGAGTGGACGAGATCTCTCTCTCCCTTTCCGCAGCCTCCTTCTGCGAGATCACTGTTTCGCAGAAGGAAACCACCGCGTCCCAGGACTCGGCGCTGCCGACCATCGAACTCACTACGGTCGGCAGCGACAAGTCACTGCCTACTTCTGAGATGAGGGCACACAACCTAACCTAACCTAACCTAACCTAACCTAACCTAACCTAACCTAACCTAACCTAACCTAACCTAACCTAACCTAACCTTTTTTTTTTTTTTTTTTTTTTTTTTTTTTTTTTTTTTTTTTTTTTTTTTTTTTTTTTTTGGTGACGGGTTGGAAAATCCTCATGGAGTCCCTCCGCCCTGGGGGAAGGGCGAAGGGGACTGTCAGACTCTTACTGACTAAAAACCAACCCGTGTTCCTCATGTACCCGTGTGTCGGAGGGGCGGGTATCGCCGAAGCATTCGTCGCTACCCCCCGACGGGTATTGGCCCGCCAGATGGTCAGGCGGGCCCCGTCACCCACTGCGGCCGTCACCCCGGCCGCAGGACTCCACTAAGAGGCGCGCGCGGAACAACACGCCGCCGCCTCGAGGCCTGCTGCTGATCGGACGACAAGACGCCCCGAGTCTGCCGTCCGCAGGCCGCGCCCTACGGTGGCCGGAAGTCGGCCACCCTACGACGCCCAGTGCGTCTGCTGCGGGAGGGGAGAGAGGAGGCAGCCTCTCTCTCCCTCTCCGCCGCCTCCTTTGCGAGCATCACGGCCTCGCAAAAGGTGGCGACGGCACTCCACCCCGACTCGCTCCCGACCATGGTAGACACAACAGCCGGAAGCGAGAGGTTTCCCGCAACACCTACGGCCGCGACCAAGTCACGGCGCTGCTCGGCCCAAGCTGGGCACTCCGCCAACGTATGCAGCGCCGTATCGTCGCGGCAATCACCACAATGGTGGCACTAGGACGTCGGCTCCCGGCCTATGCGACACAGGTACTTCCCAAAGCACCCGTGTCCGGTAAGCACCTGCGTCAGCCGGAAGCCGAGGGCACCGTGGCTCCTATTGAGCCACTCCTCTAGAACGGGCCTTACCGCCGCTACAGCGGCGTGCCCCGCCGTGGGTTGCGCTAAGCGCGTCCGCCACTCCGCCACTAGGACCTGGCGGAGCTCTGCCCTGCGTGCCTCAACCTGTCGAGGCACCAGGCGCTCGCCCCGCTGGACCGCCTCCACGCGCCACCAATAGAGCGACGCGTGGAGCTTTGCGTCGAGGTCCCAGGGCGGGGATCCGGCTAGGATGCTCGCTGCCTCAAAGGAGATCGTACGGTATCCCCTCACGATCCTGACGGCCATCGCGCGCTGCGGCCTTCGCAGCGCGGCGACGTTGCTGCGGGCCGTCAGGGCGTCCGCCCACACTGGCGCGGCGTATAGCGCCATCGACCGTACGACCCCCATGTAGAGCATCCGACATGAGGAGTTGGGCCCCCCCAGATTGGGCAGCAGGCGCGAGAGCGCAGAAGCGGCGCCCAACAACCGGGGGGCGAGCCGTGTAAAGTGCGGCCCGAAACTCCACCGACTGTCGAGGACGAGTCCAAGGTACTTCATCGTCGACTCGACAGCGATGGAGACCGCTCCTACTATGATGCTGGACCCCGGAGGCGGCTTCATCCTCGGCCCGTGAAAACACAGGGCCTCAGACTTGTGCAATGCCACCTCTAAGCCCAGCCGCCGGATCCTACCCACGACGTGCGCGACACCAGCAGTCGCGCGTATGACCGCCTGCCGGTACGACTTCCCACGCGCTGTAACTAGCGTATCGTCGGCGTAACAAATGACGCCGACGCCGTGGAGAAGCGCACCGCGCAGAGCCCAGTCGTACCCTACGTTCCACAGGGTCGGCCCCAACACCGAACCCTGCGGAACGCCGCACGACGTCTCTCGCCGACCCCATCCTTCTCGACCCGGGTACACCACCGATCTTTCCGACAAATAGGCCCCGACAATGCGTTGGAGGTAGCGCGGCACCCCGTGGTACCGGAGTGCCTCTCGGATGGTACTCCAGGGCAAGGTGTTGAAAGCGTTGGCGATGTCGAGCGACACCGCCAGGACCACCTCACCGCGGGCGACTGCCTCCTCCGCGAGGACCCTCACGCGCATGATTGCATCCGTCGTGGAGCGCCCCTGGCGGAAACCAAATTGGTTGTCCGCCAAATCCGGACCCACCCTGGTCATGTGCCGGACGAGGCGATTGGCGATGATTCGCTCAAAGATCTTACACACCTCGTCCAGCAACACGATTGGCCTGTACGCAGATGGTGAGTCTGCGGGGCGCCCCTCCTTCTTGAGCAGGACCAGCTTTCCGGTCTTCCACCGGCTTGGAAACTGGCCCCGCTCCAAACATGCGCTCAAGAGGTCCACTAGTCGGGGCCCGAGAGCCTTCATGGCCAGGACCCATGCACGGCCTGGGATGCCGTCGGGCCCTGGGGCGGTGTTCCTGATGCGAGCCACCGCCACTCTCAACTCTACCCGGGTCACTTCGGGCACGTCGTCGTCTATGTCGTCTTCCGCGTCGGGCACATTGCGAGGCGGAACCATAGCCGGTGGTGTGTGCTCTGGTCTCGACGGAAACAACGCACACACCACCTCCTCCAGCAGCTGTGGCTGGAGACTCCGGGACAATGGGGGAGCCCATTGGCGCAGCTTGCCCCGTACCATAAGGTAGGGGCGTCCCCACGGATCTCGGTCCAGAGTCTCCAGCAGCTCTTCGTTGGCCTGGGCCTTTGCCCGGCCAATGGCCAGCTGGAGGGCGCTCTTCGCCTCTCTATAGCGATCGTATAGTTCCGCCTCTTCCTGTTCGGCCGCCGCTGTAAAGGGGCGGCGGCGACGTCTTCTTCTTTGGCACCTTGCATACTGGCGTCGCTCCTGCACACAAGCAATGCGCAACTGCGCAATCGACTGCGACCACCAGTACACTTGGCGCCTGGATGGTAACGGCTGGACTCGGGGCATGCCAGCGTCACAGATGTGCGACATGCTCTCCCGGAACCACTCCGCCTCCTCGTCGATGTCGGTTGGCCTGCTTGGAGAGTCCAACCAGGCCTTGACGATAGAGACCTCCAGGAGAGCCTCCCTGTCCAGCCGCTTCAGTGCCCAACGCGGGCCGTCTCCAACGCCCACCGGGGCCGCTTGGACCGGCCCAACCGAGGTCTGGGCGGAGACGCTGAATCGAATGTATCGATGATCAGACAGCGTCTCCACCTCCTCCAGGACGTGCCAGTCCTGGACAGTGCGCGCGAGAGCGGGGCTGGCGAACGACAGGTCCACTATAGACCCACCCCGCTGCCGCACGCACGTCTGCACGGACCCCCGGTTCAGGAGAAGCAGGCCCTGCTCGACCGCCCACTCCTCCACCAACTCTCCCCGCGCATCCGTAGCCGGAGAACCCCAAGCCGTAGATTTGGCATTGAAGTCCCCCAGGACGATCACGGGAAGAGGACGACTACGACTGACGACTGTGCCCAACTCCAAGATGCTATCCTCCATGTCGGCGAGAGAAAGGCTGGGGGCGAAGTACGCCCCCACGATCATTACATTTCCCCAAATTGCCGCGACATAGCCCCGCCCTCGGGTGACGGCCTCGAAGGGAAGGGTGTCGGCGGCAGACCTCATAATCATTGCCACCGAGCGGTTCGTGTCGCACACCCAGTCATCCCTGGGTGGCACAAAATACGGCTCGGCGACAACTGCCACATCGATCGACCACTGCGCCATGCTCTGGAGCAAGAGATCCTGAGCCCTGGCGCAGTGGTTTATGTTGGCTTGGAGGAGACGACGTAGGGCCATTATTGTGTGTCCATGGCCGTTGTCTCCTCCCCAGCCCTCGGCGGATGTTCTGCCGCAATCAGCGGGTGAACTGGCTGCGAGGAGCTGGTTGCCTCCTTAGTGACGTCCGTGGTACCGGCCGGCGGATGAGCCGGCTGTCTCCTGGCATTCTTCTTCTTGGGGCTGGCGCAGGCCTTTGACCCGGTCGTATGGTCGGCTGGCTTGCCAGATGCCGCACAGATGACGCAGTGCGGCGTGGCAGTGCAAGTGCCAGCCTTGTGACCGGGCTGACCACAGCGGAAGCACATTTGGCTGCGGTCCACCCCAGCGGTGCACCGTGCCCCCGCATGTCCTCCTTCCAAGCAGCGGTAGCACCGATAGGGCCTGGGCGCTAGGAGCGCGACCTGCGCCGAGACCCATCCCACCAGAAGCCGTTTGTTGTTGATCTTGTTGGCCGCCGCTACGGGACAGCTGACAACAATTGTCCCGAGACCGAAGACACCCCGGCGTATAGTGCCCGCCTTGACTTGATCCGGCGGGCATCCTCCGGCCTTGGAGATGGCAGCGGCGACCTCTTCAGGTGTGACGGTGTCGTCCAGGCCCGAAATTCGCAGATCTGCGCACTTGGTTGGCCTGGACACTCTTACATCGTCCGGGCCTAGAGACGCCCTGAGTTTGTCGGCGAGGGCGTCTGCTTTGGGACCACTAGTGGTTCCCGGTATTTCGAGTAAGCGACCGCCGGTAGCAGTTGTTTTGCACCGGAGGCCCGCTATACCGAGATCACTCAGCGAAATCTCGGCTTTCGCCTTTGCCAGGATCCCGGCATATGTGAGGCCACGCCCCTCCGCCCCTGGCTGCAGGGTGAGAACCACTGCTGTAGAGCGGGGGGTACTGAGCCTCACAGTCTGGCGCTTGGCCACCGCTTCTTCCTTCTGGGCCTTCTTTTTGGCCCGCTGGCGCGCTTTTTTAGATTTTTTGGCGGCGCCCGCCCTCGTCCACTCCGCCTCAGGTCTAGTGGCGGGTTCGCGCGTTTCTGGCCTGGCAGTTTGTGCAGGCGGAGCAGCCGTAGCACCTGCCTTTTTGGCCAGTTTCGCCTCCTTTTCCAACTGCCCATTTGGTTTAGGCCCCGCAGATTTCTTTTGCGAGGCGGCAGTTGGAACAGTCCTCTTCAGTGTGCCCGCTTGAGTCGTTTGGTCGGCACGGGGCGCTGCGGCTTTGGCCGCATATGTCGGCGCCGGTATGCTGCGTTGGTCTGCAGCTAGGGGGGGACGTAGAATCCTCCCCTCAAGCACCGAGAAACGCGCGTTGAAACTCGCCATCTCCTGACGGATCAGGCGAGTCAACTCCGTCTCCTGTGACGGCTGCTGCTTCTTCGACGGCTGTGACGGCAATTGCGGTTGCGGTTGCGGCGTTTCATTTGGAAGGCCCACCTCCCGCCTGAGGTGCTCGCGGCGGAAGTTGGCCATCTCCGCCTTGATCTCTTCGTGCTCCTTGCGGAGCTCCGCCATTTGTGCTGCGAGTTTTGCGTTCTGGGCCCGCAGCAGCGCCGTCTCTTCAGTCGTGGTGCGAGTCAAAAGCACCTGAGCACTTCCCAGAATGGAGGTCGTGGCCTCCTTGAGCGCCTTCTGGCTGCAGCCGCTAAGGCCCTTTGAGACCTTGCTCACCCTTTTAATTACTGCAACCGCGTCAGCCATTTTCTGGTGTAGGTCAGAGGCAGGTAGCTCTTCTGACTCGCCTCCTGTATCAGAGATGGCAGACGACGACTCCGACTGGCGAGTGACTCTCCCTTCCGTCACCCTTTTCGTCAGAGCCGCAATCTGCCGCTCGTCCTCATTAAGTTTTTCGGTGAGTGCTGCGGCCTTCATTGCAGCCGCAGCCTCACGCCTTGATTGACCGATACCGGCATACTTGCCGGTAGTAGCAGGTCTACCTCTCCCTCCTTTTTTGGCACCGACCTTGGGGGGGGGCGGCATCGCTGTATCGCTCAGGGCCGAGTCCGACCCTGAGTCTGCATCCTCTTTCGAGCGTTTGCGTAAATATTTTGTTTTAACGCTCCCCGCGCTCGCCACACTAATAATACTGGTCGCGCTGTCGGAACCCGACAGCACACCCATCCGCTCAATTAGTACCAGAGGTACTTTTTCGCCTACTACTTCGTCATTTTTGTTTTTATTTATTAAAGTATCCATGTAATTCCCACGAGTATAAAGCAAATAATCGTCAACACCGGGCAGAGGCTTAATTACCCGGGTAAGCCTACATACTGCTGGGGGCGGCAGGTACCAGCAGGTGGGAGCGCTAACGACCGTACCCCCTACGGCCATTCATCCCCTCGCCGCGCTCCCGAAACTTGGGATTGGGTGGTTTTTTATCTTAGAGGTGTCCTTCCTCTGGGGCCGGGCGGTTAAGCCAAGCCCCCCGACGGCGGCATTGAAGCATGCCTCCGTCCGCTGTCCGGCCGAGCCGACTCAGCGGACCCGTCGAAAGGTTTGCTCCTCAATGAATGAGGAGACAAACGAACCACGCTTAGATGCGCCTGCACCCAAGCGGGTCTGGTCGCGTCCACGCCTAATCGACTACGTCGACTGGTCAGGAGCGGCCCCTCCTGCAGAAGTTAGCTCCGGACAATAATACTCCTCTACCCTACCCCCCGCGAAGAGATTATTGTCCGTGACCCAGGGTGCACCAGGCCCAGCGACTGCTCTTCCCCCCGGACGTATCCGCAAAGGACCAGCAGCCGCCGAGCGCACGGGGAGGTCTTCTGCTCGCACCCCTAACCTAACCTAACCTAACCTAACCTTTTTTTTTTTTTTTTTGTTCCCGGGGTGGAAAATCCTCATGGATGTCCTCCGCCCTGGGGCGGGCGGAGGGGTCTGTCAGACTCTTACTGACTAAAAACCACCCCGGTGTTCCTTCTCACACCTACGCCGGGGTCGCGGGAACACATTATTCTTCCACAACCCCGGCTGGTGCCGGCCCGCTTGCGCGGGCCCCGTCTCGGGCGGGGGGAGTGAGGTGTACTCCCCCCGCAACGTCTGTGGTCGGCGCGCGAGGAACACTACGCGCGCCACCTTCTCGGGTCCTGATGTTGGGGGGCGACGGATGTCCCCGAATCCGTCGCCCCTGGACCCATTTAGGGGGGCCGGAAGAGGGCGTTGTCCGCCCTCCTCCGACGCCCGGTGCGTCTGCTGCGGGCCGGGTCGAGAGTCGAGATCTCTCTCTCCCTTTCCGCAGCCTCCTTCTGCGAGATGACCGTTTCGCAAAAGGAGACCACTGCGTCCCAGGACTCTGCGCCGCCGACCATCGCGTTCACGACGGCCGGCAGCGACAGGTCATTGCCTACTTCAGTTATGAGGGCACGGCGCGGCTCCTCCCAAGCGGCACACTCTGCCAGCGTGTGCCACGCCGTGTCCTCCCGGCAGTCGACGCAGTGGTGACACCGGGCGTCCGGCTCCCTGTTTATGCGACACAGGTACTTCCCGAAGCAACCATGCCCCGAGAGCACCTGCGTCGCCCGAAACGACAGGGAGCCGTGCCTTCTCCCGAGCCAGCGGTCGAGCACTGGCCGGATCGCCTCGATGGTGCTGAGGCCGGCGGTAGGGCGTGAAAGCCTCACCCGCCATTCCGCCACCAGGACCTCGCGGAGCTGCAACCGATGCTGCTCGATATGTTGCTGCATCGGTCGCTCGCCCCGCTCCCGCGCTGCCTCGCGCCACCGGTACAGTGACGCGAGCACCTTCGCCTCCAGGTCCCAGGGCGGTGATCCGGCCAGAGCACAACCCGCCTCGCAGGAGATCGTGCGATACCCCCGAATGACTCTGACGGCCATAGCCCGCTGCGGCTTGCGCAGGACAGCTATGCTGCCGGCCGTCAGGTCAGACGCCCAGATCGGCGCTCCGTAGAGCGCCATGGATCGCACGATCCCCATATAGAGCCGCCTACAGGCGGCGCTCGGGCCCCCCAGATTGGGAAGCAGCGTTGCCAGCGCCCCGGCCGCGCCCAACAACTTGGGCGCCAGCCGCCGGAAGTGGGGTCCGAAGTCCCACCGGCTGTCGAGCACCAATCCCAGATATTTCATGGTGGGCTCGACAGCGATCCGGACCCCCCCGACCACAATGTGTGATCCGGCCGGCGGCGCCCGCCGGGGGCCATGAAACACCATGGCCTCCGACTTGTTGAGGGCCACCTCCAGGCCGAGGCGCCGTATGCGGCTCACCGTGAGTGAGACCGCCGCCGTCGCGAGCAACGCTGCCTCCCTGTGCGAACTCCCCCGGGCCGTGACCAGCGTGTCGTCCGCGTAACACGTCAGGTCCGCACCCGGCGGGAGCTCGCCCCTCAGCACCCAGTCGTACCCGATGTTCCACAGGAGCGGTCCCACGACCGATCCCTGTGGAACACCGCACGACACTTGGCGCTGGTTTCCGCCATCACGTCCCATGTAGGTGACACACCTCCCCGCCAGGTAAGCCCCAACGATGCGGCGGAGGTAGAGAAGCACCCGATGATAACGTAGTGCCTCCCGTATGCAGCTCCAGGGCAGGGTGTTGAAGGCGTTGGAGATGTCCAAGGACACCGCCACCACCACCCCGCCCCGGGACACTGTTTCCTCCGCCAGGACTCTCACCCTCGACACAGCGTGGATGGTAGAGCGCCCATGCCGAAAGCCGAACTGGCTCTCGTCCAGGTCCGGCCCCTCTCTGCACAAGTGGCCGACGAGGCGGGCTGCGAGTATGCGCTCGAACAGCTTGCCCACCTCGTCGAGCAGCACTATGGGCCGGTACGCAGACGGCGAGTCGGCAGGGCGCCCCGCCTTCCTGAGCAGGACCAGACGTCCAATCTTCCACAGACTGGGAAACTGGCCCCGCTCAAGGCACGCTGTGTAGAGTCCTCTCAGTTGGGGCTCCAACTCCTTCAGAGAGAGGGCCAAAGCCAGGCCGTGAATTCCGTCGGGCCCCGGAGCCACGTTCTTGGCCCGGAGTCGCATCACGGCCGCCCTCATCTCTGCCTGTGTCACCTCTGGGACGCTGATGGCGTTCTCGTCCTCCTCCTCTGCAGACTCTGCGGCTGCGGGCAAAGCCATCGGCGGCGGAACATGCTCCGCTCTCACCGGGAAGAGGGCTGCTACCACTTCCTCCAGCAGCTCGGGTTGGAGACTCTCCGTAAGTGGGGGCGCCGCGGCTCGAAGTTGCCCTCGAACCGCTTTATACGGGCGCCCCCACGGATCCCCGTCCAGAGTCTCCAACATCCTCTCCCGGGATCGAGTCCTCGCCTCGTCGAACCTAACCTAACCTAACCTAACCTAACCTTTTTTTTTTTTTTTTTGTTCCCGGGGTGGAAAATCCTCATGGATGTCCTCCGCCCTGGGGCGGGCGGAGGGGTCTGTCAGACTCTTACTGACTAAAAACCACCCCGGTGTTCCATCTCACACCTACGCCGGGGTCGCGGGAACACATTATTCTTCCACAACCCCGGCTAGTGCCGGCCCGCTTGCGCGGGCCCCGTCTCGGGCGGGGGGAGTGAGGTGTACTCCCCCCGCAACGTCTGTGAGCGGCGCACGCGGAACACTACGCGCGCCGCCTTCTCGGGTCCTGATGTTAGGGGGCGACGGATGTCCCCGAATCCGTCGCCCCTGGACCCATTTAGGGGGGCCGGAAGAGGGCGTTGTCCGCCCTCCTCCGACGCCCGGTGCGTCTGCTGCGGGCCGGGTCGAGAGTCGAGATCTCTCTCTCCCTTTCCGCAGCCTCCTTCTGCGAGATGACCGTTTCGCAAAAGGAGACCACTGCGTCCCAGGACTCTGCGCCGCCGACCATCGCGTTCACGACGGCCGGCAGCGACAGGTCGTTGCCTACTTCGGTGATGAGGGCACGGCGCGGCTCCTCCCAAGCGGCACACTCTGCCAGCGTGTGCCGCGCCGTGTCCTCCCGGCAGTCGACGCAGTGGTGACACCGGGCGTCCGGCTCCCTGTTTATGCGACACAGGTACTTCCCGAAGCAACCATGCCCCGAGAGCACCTGCGTCGCCCGAAACGTCAGGGAGCCGTGCCTTCTCCCGAGCCAGCGGTCGAGCACTGGCCGGATCGCCTCGATGGTGCTGAGGCCGGCGGTAGGGCGTGACAGCCTCACCCGCCATTCCGCCACCAGGACCTCGCGGAGCTGCAACCGATGCTGCTCGATTTGTTGCTGCATCGGTCGCTCGCCCCGCTCCCGCGCTGCCTCGCGCCACCGGTACAGTGACGCGAGCACCTTCGCCTCCAGGTCCCAGGGCGGTGATCCGGCCAGTGCACAACCCAACCTAACCTAACCTAACCTTTTTTTTTTTTTTTTTTTTGTTCCCGGGGTGGAAAATCCTCATGGATGTCCTCCGCCCTGGGGCGGGCGGAGGGGTCTGTCAGACTCTTACTGACTAAAAACCACCCCGGTGTTCCATCTCACACCTACGCCGGGGTCGCGGGAACACATTATTCTTCCACAACCCCGGCTGGTGCCGGCCCGCTTGCGCGGGCCCCGTCTCGGGCGGGGGGAGTGAGGTGTACTCCCCCCGCAACGTCTGTGAGCGGCGCACGCGGAACACTACGCGCGCCGCCTTCTCGGGTCCTGATGCTGGGGGGTGACGGATGTCCCCGAATCCGTCGCCCCTGGACCCATTTAGGGGGGCCGGAAGAGGGCGTTGTCCGCCCTCCTCCGACGCCCGGTGCGTCTGCTGCGGGCCGGGTCGAGAGTCGAGATCTCTCTCTCCCTTTCCGCAGCCTCCTTCTGCGAGATGACCGTTTCGCAAAAGGAGACCACTGCGTCCCAGGACTCTGCGCCGCCGACCATCGCGTTCACGACGGCCGGCAGCGACAGGTCGTTGCCTACTTCGGTGATGAGGGCACGGCGCGGCTCCTCCCAAGCGGCACACTCTGCCAGCGTGTGCCGCGCCGTGTCCTCCCGGCATTCGACGCAGTGGTGACACCGGGCGTCCGGCTCCCTGTTTATGCGACACAGGTACTTCCCGAAGCAACCATGCCCCGAGAGCACCTGCGTCGCCCGAAACGTCAGGGAGCCGTGCCTTCTCCCGAGCCAGCAGTCGAGCACTGGCCGGATCGCCTCGATGGTGCTGAGGCCGGCGGTAGGGCGTGACAGCCTCACCCGCCATTCCGCCACCAGGACCTCGCGGAGCTGCAACCGATGCTGCTCGATTTGTTGCTGCATCGGTCGCTCGCCCCGCTCCCGCGCAACCTAACCTAACCTAACCTAACCGATATAGCAAATTACTATTATCACAATAACTTTGCACTACGGAGTGGGATTTCGAGGCGGTTTTCGACGCTGTTGATCTTAATTAGGTTCTGTCCTACCCTTCCACCTGTCCCGACCCCCCTGTGTGAATAAAAAAAATAATTAAAAATAGTTTGCGTAATTTTCACTTCTAAAAAACACGATTATTTCGATTTACTAGAAATCTTTCCTTCCAAATTCGTTTCTTTTCATCCTATTAATTACTTACCAGGCACACCTCCAGGCTGGACCGTGTTTCGCGGCCAGTCCCGCTGGTTTGAAGTACAAATATTGTATTTTCTAATTTCTGCTATATAGAAATAACGTTTTTTATTATTAAATTTAAAAAATTGTACGGCACCCACCCCCGTTAGTTTCGTAGTTGCTTAGCCCTCGCGCAGACGCGTGTTTTGACACCTCACACGCGTGGCTAGCTCTGAAAAAAGTTAAAAATTGTTAATATACCTACACCTAAAAATTCACCTAACCGATATAGCAAATTACTATTATCACAATAACTTTGCACTACGGAGTGGGATTTCGAGGCGGTTTTCGACGCTGTTGATCTTAATTAGGTTCTGTCCTACCCTTCCACCTGTCCCGACCCCCCTGTGTGAATAAAAAAAATAATTAAAAATAGTTTGCGTAATTTTCACTTCTAAAAAACACGATTATTTCGATTTACTAGAAATCTTTCCTTCCAAATTCGTTTCTTTTCATCCTATTAATTACTTACCAGGCACACCTCCAGGCTGGACCGTGTTTCGCGGCCAGTCCCGCTGGTTTGAAGTACAAATATTGTATTTTCTAATTTCTGCTATATAGAAATAACGTTTTTTATTATTAAATTTAAAAAATTGTACGGCACCCACTCCCGTTAGTTTCGTAGTTGCTTAGCCCTCGCGCAGACGCGTGTTTTGACACCTCACACGCGTGGCTAGCTCTGAAAAAAGTTAAAAATTGTTAATATACCTTACACCTAAAAATTCACCTAACCGATATAGCAAATTACTATTATCACAATAACTTTGCACTACGGAGTGGGATTTCGAGGCGGTTTTCGACGCTGTTGATCTTAATTAGGTTCTGTCCTACCCTTCCACCTGTCCCGACCCCCCTGTGTGAATAAAAAAAATAATTAAAAATAGTTTGCGTAATTTTCACTTCTAAAAAACACGATTATTTCGATTTACTAGAAATCTTTCCTTCCAAATTCGTTTCTTTTCATCCTATTAATTACTTACCAGGCACACCTCCAGGCTGGACCGTGTTTCGCGGCCAGTCCCGCTGGTTTGAAGTACAAATATTGTATTTTCTAATTTCTGCTATATAGAAATAACGTTTTTTATTATTAAATTTAAAAAATTGTACGGCACCCACCCCCGTTAGTTTCGTAGTTGCTTAGCCCTCGCGCAGACGCGTGTTTTGACACCTCACACGCGTGGCTAGCTCTGAAAAAAGTTAAAAATTGTTAATATACCTTACACCTAAAAATTCACCTAACCGATATAGCAAATTACTATTATCACAATAACTTTGCACTACGGAGTGGGATTTCGAGGCGGTTTTCGACGCTGTTGATCTTAATTAGGTTCTGTCCTACCCTTCCACCTGTCCCGACCCCCCTGTGTGAATAAAAAAAATAATTAAAAATAGTTTGCGTAATTTTCACTTCTAAAAAACACGATTATTTCGATTTACTAGAAATCTTTCCTTCCAAATTCGTTTCTTTTCATCCTATTAATTACTTACCAGGCACACCTCCAGGCTGGACCGTGTTTCGCGGCCAGTCCCGCTGGTTTGAAGTACAAATATTGTATTTTCTAATTTCTGCTATATAGAAATAACGTTTTTTATTATTAAATTTAAAAAATTGTACGGCACCCACCCCGTTAGTTTCGTAGTTGCTTAGCCCTCGCGCAGACGCGTGTTTTGACACCTCACACGCGTGGCTAGCTCTGAAAAAAGTTAAAAATTGTTAATATACCTACACCTAAAAATTCACCTAACCGATATAGCAAATTACTATTATCACAATAACTTTGCACTACGGAGTGGGATTTCGAGGCGGTTTTCGACGCTGTTGATCTTAATTAGGTTCTGTCCTACCCTTCCACCTGTCCCGACCCCCCTGTGTGAATAAAAAAAATAATTAAAAATAGTTTGCGTAATTTTCACTTCTAAAAAACACGATTATTTCGATTTACTAGAAATCTTTCCTTCCAAATTCGTTTCTTTTCATCCTATTAATTACTTACCAGGCACACCTCCAGGCTGGACCGTGTTTCGCGGCCAGTCCCGCTGGTTTGAAGTACAAATATTGTATTTTCTAATTTCTGCTATATAGAAATAACGTTTTTTATTATTAAATTTAAAAAATTGTACGGCACCCACCCCCGTTAGTTTCGTAGTTGCTTAGCCCTCGCGCAGACGCGTGTTTTGACACCTCACACGCGTGGCTAGCTCTGAAAAAAGTTAAAAATTGTTAATATACCTACACCTAAAAATTCACCTAACCGATATAGCAAATTACTATTATCACAATAACTTTGCACTACGGAGTGGGATTTCGAGGCGGTTTTCGACGCTGTTGATCTTAATTAGGTTCTGTCCTACCCTTCCACCTGTCCCGACCCCCCTGTGTGAATAAAAAAAATAATTAAAAATAGTTTGCGTAATTTTCACTTCTAAAAAACACGATTATTTCGATTTACTAGAAATCTTTCCTTCCAAATTCGTTTCTTTTCATCCTATTAATTACTTACCAGGCACACCTCCAGGCTGGACCGTGTTTCGCGGCCAGTCCCGCTGGTTTGAAGTACAAATATTGTATTTTCTAATTTCTGCTATATAGAAATAACGTTTTTTATTATTAAATTTAAAAAATTGTACGGCACCCACCCCCGTTAGTTTCGTAGTTGCTTAGCCCTCGCGCAGACGCGTGTTTTGACACCTCACACGCGTGGCTAGCTCTGAAAAAAGTTAAAAATTGTTAATATACCTTACACCTAAAAATTCACCTAACCGATATAGCAAATTACTATTATCACAATAACTTTGCACTACGGAGTGGGATTTCGAGGCGGTTTTCGACGCTGTTGATCTTAATTAGGTTCTGTCCTACCCTTCCACCTGTCCCGACCCCCCTGTGTGAATAAAAAAAAAAATTAAAAATAGTTTGCGTAATTTTCACTTCTAAAAAACACGATTATTTCGATTTACTAGAAATCTTTCCTTCCAAATTCGTTTCTTTTCATCCTATTAATTACTTACCAGGCACACCTCCAGGCTGGACCGTGTTTCGCGGCCAGTCCCGCTGGTTTGAAGTACAAATATTGTATTTTCTAATTTCTGCTATATAGAAATAACGTTTTTTATTATTAAATTTAAAAAATTGTACGGCACCCACCCCCGTTAGTTTCGTAGTTGCTTAGCCCTCGCGCAGACGCGTGTTTTGACACCTCACACGCGTGGCTAGCTCTGAAAAAAGTTAAAAATTGTTAATATACCTACACCTAAAAATTCACCTAACCGATATAGCAAATTACTATTATCACAATAACTTTGCACTACGGAGTGGGATTTCGAGGCGGTTTTCGACGCTGTTGATCTTAATTAGGTTCTGTCCTACCCTTCCACCTGTCCCGACCCCCCTGTGTGAATAAAAAAAATAATTAAAAATAGTTTGCGTAATTTTCACTTCTAAAAAACACGATTATTTCGATTTACTAGAAATCTTTCCTTCCAAATTCGTTTCTTTTCATCCTATTAATTACTTACCAGGCACACCTCCAGGCTGGACCGTGTTTCGCGGCCAGTCCCGCTGGTTTGAAGTACAAATATTGTATTTTCTAATTTCTGCTATATAGAAATAACGTTTTTTATTATTAAATTTAAAAAATTGTACGGCACCCACCCCCGTTAGTTTCGTAGTTGCTTAACCCTCGCGCAGACGCGTGTTTTGACACCTCACACGCGTGGCTAGCTCTGAAAAAAGTTAAAAATTGTTAATATACCTTACACCTAAAAATTCACCTAACCGATATAGCAAATTACTATTATCACAATAACTTTGCACTACGGAGTGGGATTTCGAGGCGGTTTTCGACGCTGTTGATCTTAATTAGGTTCTGTCCTACCCTTCCACCTGTCCCGACCCCCCTGTGTGAATAAAAAAAATAATTAAAAATAGTTTGCGTAATATTCACTTCTAAAAAACACGATTATTTCGATTTACTAGAAATCTTTCCTTCCAAATTCGTTTCTTTTCATCCTATTAATTACTTACCAGGCACACCTCCAGGCTGGACCGTGTTTCGCGGCCAGTCCCGCTGGTTTGAAGTACAAATATTGTATTTTCTAATTTCTGCTATATAGAAATAACGTTTTTTATTATTAAATTTAAAAAATTGTACGGCACCCACCCCCGTTAGTTTCGTAGTTGCTTAGCCCTCGCGCAGACGCGTGTTTTGACACCTCACACGCGTGGCTAGCTCTGAAAAAAGTTAAAAATTGTTAATATACCTACACCTAAAAATTCACCTAACCGATATAGCAAATTACTATTATCACAATAACTTTGCACTACGGAGTGGGATTTCGAGGCGGTTTTCGACGCTGTTGATCTTAATTAGGTTCTGTCCTACCCTTCCACCTGTCCCGACCCCCCTGTGTGAATAAAAAAAATAATTAAAAATAGTTTGCGTAATTTTCACTTCTAAAAAACACGATTATTTCGATTTACTAGAAATCTTTCCTTCCAAATTCGTTTCTTTTCATCCTATTAATTACTTACCAGGCACACCTCCAGGCTGGACCGTGTTTCGCGGCCAGTCCCGCTGGTTTGAAGTACAAATATTGTATTTTCTAATTTCTGCTATATAGAAATAACGTTTTTTATTATTAAATTTAAAAAATTGTACGGCACCCACCCCCGTTAGTTTCGTAGTTGCTTAGCCCTCGCGCAGACGCGTGTTTTGACACCTCACACGCGTGGCTAGCTCTGAAAAAAGTTAAAAATTGTTAATATACCTTACACCTAAAAATTCACCTAACCGATATAGCAAATTACTATTATCACAATAACTTTGCACTACGGAGTGGGATTTCGAGGCGGTTTTCGACGCTGTTGATCTTAATTAGGTTCTCTCCTACCCTTCCACCTGTCCCGACCCCCCTGTGTGAATAAAAAAAATAATTAAAAATAGTTTGCGTAATTTTCACTTCTAAAAAACACGATTATTTCGATTTACTAGAAATCTTTCCTTCCAAATTCGTTTCTTTTCATCCTATTAATTACTTACCAGGCACACCTCCAGGCTGGACCGTGTTTCGCGGCCAGTCCCGCTGGTTTGAAGTACAAATATTGTATTTTCTAATTTCTGCGATATAGAAATAACGTTTTTTATTATTAAATTTAAAAAATTGTACGGCACCCACCCCCGTTAGTTTCGTAGTTGCTTAGCCCTCGCGCAGACGCGTGTTTTGACACCTCACACGCGTGGCTAGCTCTGAAAAAAGTTAAAAATTGTTAATATACCTACACCTAAAAATTCACCTAACCGATATAGCAAATTACTATTATCACAATAACTTTGCACTACGGAGTGGGATTTCGAGGCGGTTTTCGACGCTGTTGATCTTAATTAGGTTCTGTCCTACCCTTCCACCTGTCCCGACCCCCCTGTGTGAATAAAAAAAATAATTAAAAATAGTTTGCGTAATTTTCACTTCTAAAAAACACGATTATTTCGATTTACTAGAAATCTTTCCTTCCAAATTCGTTTCTTTTCATCCTATTAATTACTTACCAGGCACACCTCCAGGCTGGACCGTGTTTCGCGGCCAGTCCCGCTGGTTTGAAGTACAAATATTGTATTTTCTAATTTCTGCTATATAGAAATAACGTTTTTTATTATTAAATTTAAAAAATTGTACGGCACCCACCCCCGTTAGTTTCGTAGTTGCTTAGCCCTCGCGCAGACGCGTGTTTTGACACCTCACACGCGTGGCTAGCTCTGAAAAAAGTTAAAAATTGTTAATATACCTACACCTAAAAATTCACCTAACCGATATAGCAAATTACTATTATCACAATAACTTTGCACTACGGAGTGGGATTTCGAGGCGGTTTTCGACGCTGTTGATCTTAATTAGGTTCTGTCCTACCCTTCCACCTGTCCCGACCCCCCTGTGTGAATAAAAAAAATAATTAAAAATAGTTTGCGTAATTTTCACTTCTAAAAAACACGATTATTTCGATTTACTAGAAATCTTTCCTTCCAAATTCGTTTCTTTTCATCCTATTAATTACTTACCAGGCACACCTCCAGGCTGGACCGTGTTTCGCGGCCAGTCCCGCTGGTTTGAAGTACAAATATTGTATTTTCTAATTTCTGCTATATAGAAATAACGTTTTTTATTATTAAATTTAAAAAATTGTACGGCACCCACCCCCGTTAGTTTCGTAGTTGCTTAGCCCTCGCGCAGACGCGTGTTTTGACACCTCACACGCGTGGCTAGCTCTGAAAAAAGTTAAAAATTGTTAATATACCTTACACCTAAAAATTCACCTAACCGATATAGCAAATTACTATTATCACAATAACTTTGCACTACGGAGTGGGATTTCGAGGCGGTTTTCGACGCTGTTGATCTTAATTAGGTTCTGTCCTACCCTTCCACCTGTCCCGACCCCCCTGTGTGAATAAAAAAAATTATTAAAAATAGTTTGCGTAATTTTCACTTCTAAAAAACACGATTATTTCGATTTACTAGAAATCTTTCCTTCCAAATTCGTTTCTTTTCATCCTATTAATTACTTACCAGGCACACCTCCAGGCTGGACCGTGTTTCGCGGCCAGTCCCGCTGGTTTGAAGTACAAATATTGTATTTTCTAATTTCTGCTATATAGAAATAACGTTTTTTATTATTAAATTTAAAAAATTGTACGGCACCCACCCCCGTTAGTTTCGTAGTTGCTTAGCCCTCGCGCAGACGCGTGTTTTGACACCTCACACGCGTGGCTAGCTCTGAAAAAAGTTAAAAATTGTTAATATACCTACACCTAAAAATTCACCTAACCGATATAGCAAATTACTATTATCACAATAACTTTGCACTACGGAGTGGGATTTCGAGGCGGTTTTCGACGCTGTTGATCTTAATTAGGTTCTGTCCTACCCTTCCACCTGTCCCGACCCCCCTGTGTGAATAAAAAAAATAATTAAAAATAGTTTGCGTAATTTTCACTTCTAAAAAACACGATTATTTCGATTTACTAGAAATCTTTCCTTCCAAATTCGTTTCTTTTCATCCTATTAATTACTTACCAGGCACACCTCCAGGCTGGACCGTGTTTCGCGGCCAGTCCCGCTGGTTTGAAGTACAAATATTGTATTTTCTAATTTCTGCTATATAGAAATAACGTTTTTTATTATTAAATTTAAAAAATTGTACGGCACCCACCCCCGTTAGTTTCGTAGTTGCTTAGCCCTCGCGCAGACGCGTGTTTTGACACCTCACACGCGTGGCTAGCTCTGAAAAAAGTTAAAAATTGTTAATATACCTTACACCTAAAAATTCACCTAACCGATATAGCAAATTACTATTATCACAATAACTTTGCACTACGGAGTGGGATTTCGAGGCGGTTTTCGACGCTGTTGATCTTAATTAGGTTCTGTCCTACCCTTCCACCTGTCCCGACCCCCCTGTGTGAATAAAAAAAATAATTAAAAATAGTTTGCGTAATTTTCACTTCTAAAAAACACGATTATTTCGATTTACTAGAAATCTTTCCTTCCAAATTCGTTTCTTTTCATCCTATTAATTACTTACCAGGCACACCTCCAGGCTGGACCGTGTTTCGCGGCCAGTCCCGCTGGTTTGAAGTACAAATATTGTATTTTCTAATTTCTGCTATATAGAAATAACGTTTTTTATTATTAAATTTAAAAAATTGTACGGCACCCACCCCCGTTAGTTTCGTAGTTGCTTAGCCCTCGCGCAGACGCGTGTTTTGACACCTCACACGCGTGGCTAGCTCTGAAAAAAGTTAAAAATTGTTAATATACCTACACCTAAAAATTCACCTAACCGATATAGCAAATTACTATTATCACAATAACTTTGCACTACGGAGTGGGATTTCGAGGCGGTTTTCGACGCTGTTGATCTTAATTAGGTTCTGTCCTACCCTTCCACCTGTCCCGACCCCCCTGTGTGAATAAAAAAAATAATTAAAAATAGTTTGCGTAATTTTCACTTCTAAAAAACACGATTATTTCGATTTACTAGAAATCTTTCCTTCCAAATTCGTTTCTTTTCATCCTATTAATTACTTACCAGGCACACCTCCAGGCTGGACCGTGTTTCGCGGCCAGTCCCGCTGGTTTGAAGTACAAATATTGTATTTTCTAATTTCTGCTATATAGAAATAACGTTTTTTATTATTAAATTTAAAAAATTGTACGGCACCCACCCCCGTTAGTTTCGTAGTTGCTTAGCCCTCGCGCAGACGCGTGTTTTGACACCTCACACGCGTGGCTAGCTCTGAAAAAAGTTAAAAATTGTTAATATACCTTACACCTAAAAATTCACCTAACCGATATAGCAAATTACTATTATCACAATAACTTTGCTCTACGGAGTGGGATTTCGAGGCGGTTTTCGACGCTGTTGATCTTAATTAGGTTCTGTCCTACCCTTCCACCTGTCCCGACCCCCCTGTGTGAATAAAAAAAATAATTAAAAATAGTTTGCGTAATTTTCACTTCTAAAAAACACGATTATTTCGATTTACTAGAAATCTTTCCTTCCAAATTCGTTTCTTTTCATCCTATTAATTACTTACCAGGCACACCTCCAGGCTGGACCGTGTTTCGCGGCCAGTCCCGCTGGTTTGAAGTACAAATATTGTATTTTCTAATTTCTGCTATATAGAAATAACGTTTTTTATTATTAAATTTAAAAAATTGTACGGCACCCACCCCCGTTAGTTTCGTAGTTGCTTAGCCCTCGCGCAGACGCGTGTTTTGACACCTCACACGCGTGGCTAGCTCTGAAAAAAGTTAAAAATTGTTAATATACCTACACCTAAAAATTCACCTAACCGATACAGCAAATTACTATTATCACAATAACTTTGCACTACGGAGTGGGATTTCGAGGCGGTTTTCGACGCTGTTGATCTTAATTAGGTTCTGTCCTACCCTTCCACCTGTCCCGACCCCCCTGTGTGAATAAAAAAAAAAATTAAAAATAGTTTGCGTAATTTTCACTTCTAAAAAACACGATTATTTCGATTTACTAGAAATCTTTCCTTCCAAATTCGTTTCTTTTCATCCTATTAATTACTTACCAGGCACACCTCCAGGCTGGACCGTGTTTCGCGGCCAGTCCCGCTGGTTTGAAGTACAAATATTGTATTTTCTAATTTCTGCTATATAGAAATAACGTTTTTTATTATTAAATTTAAAAAATTGTACGGCACCCACCCCCGTTAGTTTCGTAGTTGCTTAGCCCTCGCGCAGACGCGTGTTTTGACACCTCACACGCGTGGCTAGCTCTGAAAAAAGTTAAAAATTGTTAATATACCTTACACCTAAAAATTCACCTAACCGATATAGCAAATTACTATTATCACAATAACTTTGCACTACGGAGTGGGATTTCGAGGCGGTTTTCGACGCTGTTGATCTTAATTAGGTTCTGTCCTACCCTTCCACCTGTCCCGACCCCCCTGTGTGAATAAAAAAAATAATTAAAAATAGTTTGCGTAATTTTCACTTCTAAAAAACACGATTATTTCGATTTACTAGAAATCTTTCCTTCCAAATTCGTTTCTTTTCATCCTATTAATTACTTACCAGGCACACCTCCAGGCTGGACCGTGTTTCGCGGCCAGTCCCGCTGGTTTGAAGTACAAATATTGTATTTTCTAATTTCTGCTATATAGAAATAACGTTTTTTATTATTAAATTTAAAAAATTGTACGGCACCCACCCCCGTTAGTTTCGTAGTTGCTTAGCCCTCGCGCAGACGCGTGTTTTGACACCTCACACGCGTGGCTAGCTCTGAAAAAAGTTAAAAATTGTTAATATACCTACACCTAAAAATTCACCTAACCGATATAGCAAATTACTATTATCACAATAACTTTGCACTACGGAGTGGGATTTCGAGGCGGTTTTCGACGCTGTTGATCTTAATTAGGTTCTGTCCTACCCTTCCACCTGTCCCGACCCCCCTGTGTGAATAAAAAAAATAATTAAAAATAGTTTGCGTAATTTTCACTTCTAAAAAACACGATTATTTCGATTTACTAGAAATCTTTCCTTCCAAATTCGTTTCTTTTCATCCTATTAATTACTTACCAGGCACACCTCCAGGCTGGACCGTGTTTCGCGGCCAGTCCCGCTGGTTTGAAGTACAAATATTGTATTTTATAATTTCTGCTATATAGAAATAACGTTTTTTATTATTAAATTTAAAAAATTGTACGGCACCCACCCCCGTTAGTTTCGTAGTTGCTTAGCCCTCGCGCAGACGCGTGTTTTGACACCTCACACGCGTGGCTAGCTCTGAAAAAAGTTAAAAATTGTTAATATACCTTACACCTAAAAATTCACCTAACCGATATAGCAAATTACTATTATCACAATAACTTTGCACTACGGAGTGGGATTTCGAGGCGGTTTTCGACGCTGTTGATCTTAATTAGGTTCTGTCCTACCCTTCCACCTGTCCCGACCCCCCTGTGTGAATAAAAAAAATAATTAAAAATAGTTTGCGTAATTTTCACTTCTAAAAAACACGATTATTTCGATTTACTAGAAATCTTTCCTTCCAAATTCGTTTCTTTTCATCCTATTAATTACTTACCAGGCACACCTCCAGGCTGGACCGTGTTTCGCGGCCAGTCCCGCTGGTTTGAAGTACAAATATTGTATTTTCTAATTTCTGCTATATAGAAATAACGTTTTTTATTATTAAATTTAAAAAATTGTACGGCACCCACCCCCGTTAGTTTCGTAGTTGCTTAGCCCTCGCGCAGACGCGTGTTTTGACACCTCACACGCGTGGCTAGCTCTGAAAAAAGTTAAAAATTGTTAATATACCTACACCTAAAAATTCACCTAACCGATATAGCAAATTACTATTATCACAATAACTTTGCACTACGGAGTGGGATTTCGAGGCGGTTTTCGACGCTGTTGATCTTAATTAGGTTCTGTCCTACCCTTCCACCTGTCCCGACCCCCCTGTGTGAATAAAAAAAATAATTAAAAATAGTTTGCGTAATTTTCACTTCTAAAAAACACGATTATTTCGATTTACTAGAAATCTTTCCTTCCAAATTCGTTTCTTTTCATCCTATTAATTACTTACCAGGCGCACCTCCAGGCTGGACCGTGTTTCGCGGCCAGTCCCGCTGGTTTGAAGTACAAATATTGTATTTTCTAATTTCTGCTATATAGAAATAACGTTTTTTATTATTAAATTTAAAAAATTGTACGGCACTCACCCCCGTTAGTTTCGTAGTTGCTTAGCCCTCGCGCAGACGCGTGTTTTGACACCTCACACGCGTGGCTAGCTCTGAAAAAAGTTAAAAATTGTTTATATACCTACACCTAAAAATTCACCTAACCGATATAGCAAATTACTATTATCACAATAACTTTGCACTACGGAGTGGGATTTCGAGGCGGTTTTCGACGCTGTTGATCTTAATTAGGTTCTGTCCTACCCTTCCACCTGTCCCGACCCCCCTGTGTGAATAAAAAAAATAATTAAAAATAGTTTGCGTAATTTTCACTTCTAAAAAACACGATTATTTCGATTTACTAGAAATCTTTCCTTCCAAATTCGTTTCTTTTCATCCTATTAATTACTTACCAGGCACACCTCCAGGCTGGACCGTGTTTCGCGGCCAGTCCCGCTGGTTTGAAGTACAAATATTGTATTTTCTAATTTCTGCTATATAGAAATAACGTTTTTTATTATTAAATTTAAAAAATTGTACGGCACCCACCCCCGTTAGTTTCGTAGTTGCTTAGCCCTCGCGCAGACGCGTGTTTTGACACCTCACACGCGTGGCTAGCTCTGAAAAAAGTTAAAAATTGTTAATATACCTACACCTAAAAATTCACCTAACCGATATAGCAAATTACTATTATCACAATAACTTTGCACTACGGAGTGGGATTTCGAGGCGGTTTTCGACGCTGTTGATCTTAATTAGGTTCTGTCCTACCCTTCCACCTGTCCCGACCCCCCTGTGTGAATAAAAAAAATAATTAAAAATAGTTTGCGTAATTTTCACTTCTAAAAAACACGATTATTTCGATTTACTAGAAATCTTTCCTTCCAAATTCGTTTCTTTTCATCCTATTAATTACTTACCAGGCACACCTCCAGGCTGGACCGTGTTTCGCGGCCAGTCCCGCTGGTTTGAAGTACAAATATTGTATTTTCTAATTTCTGCTATATAGAAATAACGTTTTTTATTATTAAATTTAAAAAATTGTACGGCACCCACCCCCGTTAGTTTCGTAGTTGCTTAGCCCTCGCGCAGACGCGTGTTTTGACACCTCACACGCGTGGCTAGCTCTGAAAAAAGTTAAAAATTGTTAATATACCTACACCTAAAAATTCACCTAACCGATATAGCAAATTACTATTATCACAATAACTTTGCACTACGGAGTGGGATTTCGAGGCGGTTTTCGACGCTGTTGATCTTAATTAGGTTCTGTCCTACCCTTCCACCTGTCCCGACCCCCTGTGTGAATAAAAAAAATAATTAAAAATAGTTTGCGTAATTTTCACTTCTAAAAAACACGATTATTTCGATTTACTAGAAATCTTTCCTTCCAAATTCGTTTCTTTTCATCCTATTAATTACTTACCAGGCACACCTCCAGGCTGGACCGTGTTTCGCGGCCAGTCCCGCTGGTTTGAAGTACAAATATTGTATTTTCTAATTTCTGCTATATAGAAATAACGTTTTTTATTATTAAATTTAAAAAATTGTACGGCACCCACCCCCGTTAGTTTCGTAGTTGCTTAGCCCTCGCGCAGACGCGTGTTTTGACACCTCACACGCGTGGCTAGCTCTGAAAAAAGTTAAAAATTGTTAATATACCTACACCTAAAAATTCACCTAACCGATATAGCAAATTACTATTATCACAATAACTTTGCACTACGGAGTGGGATTTCGAGGCGGTTTTCGACGCTGTTGATCTTAATTAGGTTCTGTCCTACCCTTCCACCTGTCCCGACCCCCTGTGTGAATAAAAAAAATAATTAAAAATAGTTTGCGTAATTTTCACTTCTAAAAAACACGATTATTTCGATTTACTAGAAATCTTTCCTTCCAAATTCGTTTCTTTTCATCCTATTAATTACTTACCAGGCACACCTCCAGGCTGGACCGTGTTTCGCGGCCAGTCCCGCTGGTTTGAAGTACAAATATTGTATTTTCTAATTTCTGCTATATAGAAATAACGTTTTTTATTATTAAATTTAAAAAATTGTACGGCACCCACCCCCGTTAGTTTCGTAGTTGCTTAGCCCTCGCGCAGACGCGTGTTTTGACACCTCACACGCGTGGCTAGCTCTGAAAAAAGTTAAAAATTGTTAATATACCTACACCTAAAAATTCACCTAACCGATATAGCAAATTACTATTATCACAATAACTTTGCACTACGGAGTGGGATTTCGAGGCGGTTTTCGACGCTGTTGATCTTAATTAGGTTCTGTCCTACCCTTCCACCTGTCCCGACCCCCCTGTGTGAATAAAAAAAATAATTAAAAATAGTTTGCGTAATTTTCACTTCTAAAAAACACGATTATTTCGATTTACTAGAAATCTTTCCTTCCAAATTCGTTTCTTTTCATCCTATTAATTACTTACCAGGCACACCTCCAGGCTGGACCGTGTTTCGCGGCCAGTCCCGCTGGTTTGAAGTACAAATATTGTATTTTCTAATTTCTGCTATATAGAAATAACGTTTTTTATTATTAAATTTAAAAAATTGTACGGCACCCACCCCCGTTAGTTTCGTAGTTGCTTAGCCCTCGCGCAGACGCGTGTTTTGACACCTCACACGCGTGGCTAGCTCTGAAAAAAGTTAAAAATTGTTAATATACCTACACCTAAAAATTCACCTAACCGATATAGCAAATTACTATTATCACAATAACTTTGCACTACGGAGTGGGATTTCGAGGCGGTTTTCGACGCTGTTGATCTTAATTAGGTTCTGTCCTACCCTTCCACCTGTCCCGACCCCCCTGTGTGAATAAAAAAAATAATTAAAAATAGTTTGCGTAATTTTCACTTCTAAAAAACACGATTATTTCGATTTACTAGAAATCTTTCCTTCCAAATTCGTTTCTTTTCATCCTATTAATTACTTACCAGGCACACCTCCAGGCTGGACCGTGTTTCGCGGCCAGTCCCGCTGGTTTGAAGTACAAATATTGTATTTTCTAATTTCTGCTATATAGAAATAACGTTTTTTATTATTAAATTTAAAAAATTGTACGGCACCCACCCCCGTTAGTTTCGTAGTTGCTTAGCCCTCGCGCAGACGCGTGTTTTGACACCTCACACGCGTGGCTAGCTCTGAAAAAAGTTAAAAATTGTTAATATACCTTACACCTAAAAATTCACCTAACCGATATAGCAAATTACTATTATCACAATAACTTTGCACTACGGAGTGGGATTTCGAGGCGGTTTTCGACGCTGTTGATCTTAATTAGGTTCTGTCCTACCCTTCCACCTGTCCCGACCCCCCTGTGTGAATAAAAAAAATAATTAAAAATAGTTTGCGTAATTTTCACTTCTAAAAAACACGATTATTTCGATTTACTAGAAATCTTTCCTTCCAAATTCGTTTCTTTTCATCCTATTAATTACTTACCAGGCACACCTCCAGGCTGGACCGTGTTTCGCGGCCAGTCCCGCTGGTTTGAAGTACAAATATTGTATTTTCTAATTTCTGCTATATAGAAATAACGTTTTTTATTATTAAATTTAAAAAATTGTACGGCACCCACCCCCGTTAGTTTCGTAGTTGCTTAGCCCTCGCGCAGACGCGTGTTTTGACACCTCACACGCGTGGCTAGCTCTGAAAAAAGTTAAAAATTGTTAATATACCTACACCTAAAAATTCACCTAACCGATATAGCAAATTACTATTATCACAATAACTTTGCACTACGGAGTGGGATTTCGAGGCGGTTTTCGACGCTGTTGATCTTAATTAGGTTCTGTCCTACCCTTCCACCTGTCCCGACCCCCCTGTGTGAATAAAAAAAATAATTAAAAATAGTTTGCGTAATTTTCACTTCTAAAAAACACGATTATTTCGATTTACTAGAAATCTTTCCTTCCAAATTCGTTTCTTTTCATCCTATTAATTACTTACCAGGCACACCTCCAGGCTGGACCGTGTTTCGCGGCCAGTCCCGCTGGTTTGAAGTACAAATATTGTATTTTCTAATTTCTGCTATATAGAAATAACGTTTTTTATTATTAAATTTAAAAAATTGTACGGCACCCACCCCCGTTAGTTTCGTAGTTGCTTAGCCCTCGCGCAGACGCGTGTTTTGACACCTCACACGCGTGGCTAGCTCTGAAAAAAGTTAAAAATTGTTAATATACCTACACCTAAAAATTCACCTAACCGATATAGCAAATTACTATTATCACAATAACTTTGCACTACGGAGTGGGATTTCGAGGCGGTTTTCGACGCTGTTGATCTTAATTAGGTTCTGTCCTACCCTTCCACCTGTCCCGACCCCCCTGTGTGAATAAAAAAAATAATTAAAAATAGTTTGCGTAATTTTCACTTCTAAAAAACACGATTATTTCGATTTACTAGAAATCTTTCCTTCCAAATTCGTTTCTTTTCATCCTATTAATTACTTACCAGGCACACCTCCAGGCTGGACCGTGTTTCGCGGCCAGTCCCGCTGGTTTGAAGTACAAATATTGTATTTTATAATTTCTGCTATATAGAAATAACGTTTTTTATTATTAAATTTAAAAAATTGTACGGCACCCACCCCCGTTAGTTTCGTAGTTGCTTAGCCCTCGCGCAGACGCGTGTTTTGACACCTCACACGCGTGGCTAGCTCTGAAAAAAGTTAAAAATTGTTAATATACCTACACCTAAAAATTCACCTAACCGATATAGCAAATTACTATTATCACAATAACTTTGCACTACGGAGTGGGATTTCGAGGCGGTTTTCGACGCTGTTGATCTTAATTAGGTTCTGTCCTACCCTTCCACCTGTCCCGACCCCCCTGTGTGAATAAAAAAAATAATTAAAAATAGTTTGCGTAATTTTCACTTCTAAAAAACACGATTATTTCGATTTACTAGAAATCTTTCCTTCCAAATTCGTTTCTTTTCATCCTATTAATTACTTACCAGGCACACCTCCAGGCTGGACCGTGTTTCGCGGCCAGTCCCGCTGGTTTGAAGTACAAATATTGTATTTTCTAATTTCTGCTATATAGAAATAACGTTTTTTATTATTAAATTTAAAAAATTGTACGGCACCCACCCCCGTTAGTTTCGTAGTTGCTTAGCCCTCGCGCAGACGCGTGTTTTGACACCTCACACGCGTGGCTAGCTCTGAAAAAAGTTAAAAATTGTTAATATACCTACACCTAAAAATTCACCTAACCGATATAGCAAATTACTATTATCACAATAACTTTGCACTACGGAGTGGGATTTCGAGGCGGTTTTCGACGCTGTTGATCTTAATTAGGTTCTGTCCTACCCTTCCACCTGTCCCGACCCCCCTGTGTGAATAAAAAAAATAATTAAAAATAGTTTGCGTAATTTTCACTTCTAAAAAACACGATTATTTCGATTTACTAGAAATCTTTCCTTCCAAATTCGTTTCTTTTCATCCTATTAATTACTTACCAGGCACACCTCCAGGCTGGACCGTGTTTCGCGGCCAGTCCCGCTGGTTTGAAGTACAAATATTGTATTTTCTAATTTCTGCTATATAGAAATAACGTTTTTTATTATTAAATTTAAAAAATTGTACGGCACCCACCCCCGTTAGTTTCGTAGTTGCTTAGCCCTCGCGCAGACGCGTGTTTTGACACCTCACACGCGTGGCTAGCTCTGAAAAAAGTTAAAAATTGTTAATATACCTTACACCTAAAAATTCACCTAACCGATATAGCAAATTACTATTATCACAATAACTTTGCACTACGGAGTGGGATTTCGAGGCGGTTTTCGACGCTGTTGATCTTAATTAGGTTCTGTCCTACCCTTCCACCTGTCCCGACCCCCCTGTGTGAATAAAAAAAATAATTAAAAATAGTTTGCGTAATTTTCACTTCTAAAAAACACGATTATTTCGATTTACTAGAAATCTTTCCTTCCAAATTCGTTTCTTTTCATCCTATTAATTACTTACCAGGCACACCTCCAGGCTGGACCGTGTTTCGCGGCCAGTCCCGCTGGTTTGAAGTACAAATATTGTATTTTCTAATTTCTGCTATATAGAAATAACGTTTTTTATTATTAAATTTAAAAAATTGTACGGCACCCACCCCCGTTAGTTTCGTAGTTGCTTAGCCCTCGCGCAGACGCGTGTTTTGACACCTCACACGCGTGGCTAGCTCTGAAAAAAGTTAAAAATTGTTAATATACCTACACCTAAAAATTCACCTAACCGATATAGCAAATTACTATTATCACAATAACTTTGCACTACGGAGTGGGATTTCGAGGCGGTTTTCGACGCTGTTGATCTTAATTAGGTTCTGTCCTACCCTTCCACCTGTCCCGACCCCCCTGTGTGAATAAAAAAAATAATTAAAAATAGTTTGCGTAATTTTCACTTCTAAAAAACACGATTATTTCGATTTACTAGAAATCTTTCCTTCCAAATTCGTTTCTTTTCATCCTATTAATTACTTACCAGGCACACCTCCAGGCTGGACCGTGTTTCGCGGCCAGTCCCGCTGGTTTGAAGTACAAATATTGTATTTTCTAATTTCTGCTATATAGAAATAACGTTTTTTATTATTAAATTTAAAAAATTGTACGGCACCCACCCCCGTTAGTTTCGTAGTTGCTTAGCCCTCGCGCAGACGCGTGTTTTGACACCTCACACGCGTGGCTAGCTCTGAAAAAAGTTAAAAATTGTTAATATACCTACACCTAAAAATTCACCTAACCGATATAGCAAATTACTATTATCACAATAACTTTGCACTACGGAGTGGGATTTCGAGGCGGTTTTCGACGCTGTTGATCTTAATTAGGTTCTGTCCTACCCTTCCACCTGTCCCGACCCCCCTGTGTGAATAAAAAAAATAATTAAAAATAGTTTGCGTAATTTTCACTTCTAAAAAACACGATTATTTCGATTTACTAGAAATCTTTCCTTCCAAATTCGTTTCTTTTCATCCTATTAATTACTTACCAGGCACACCTCCAGGCTGGACCGTGTTTCGCGGCCAGTCCCGCTGGTTTGAAGTACAAATATTGTATTTTCTAATTTCTGCTATATAGAAATAACGTTTTTTATTATTAAATTTAAAAAATTGTACGGCACCCACCCCCGTTAGTTTCGTAGTTGCTTAGCCCTCGCGCAGACGCGTGTTTTGACACCTCACACGCGTGGCTAGCTCTGAAAAAAGTTAAAAATTGTTAATATACCTTACACCTAAAAATTCACCTAACCGATATAGCAAATTACTATTATCACAATAACTTTGCACTACGGAGTGGGATTTCGAGGCGGTTTTCGACGCTGTTGATCTTAATTAGGTTCTGTCCTACCCTTCCACCTGTCCCGACCCCCCTGTGTGAATAAAAAAAATAATTAAAAATAGTTTGCGTAATTTTCACTTCTAAAAAACACGATTATTTCGATTTACTAGAAATCTTTCCTTCCAAATTCGTTTCTTTTCATCCTATTAATTACTTACCAGGCACACCTCCAGGCTGGACCGTGTTTCGCGGCCAGTCCCGCTGGTTTGAAGTACAAATATTGTATTTTCTAATTTCTGCTATATAGAAATAACGTTTTTTATTATTAAATTTAAAAAATTGTACGGCACCCACCCCCGTTAGTTTCGTAGTTGCTTAGCCCTCGCGCAGACGCGTGTTTTGACACCTCACACGCGTGGCTAGCTCTGAAAAAAGTTAAAAATTGTTAATATACCTACACCTAAAAATTCACCTAACCGATATAGCAAATTACTATTATCACAATAACTTTGCACTACGGAGTGGGATTTCGAGGCGGTTTTCGACGCTGTTGATCTTAATTAGGTTCTGTCCTACCCTTCCACCTGTCCCGACCCCCCTGTGTGAATAAAAAAAATAATTAAAAATAGTTTGCGTAATTTTCACTTCTAAAAAACACGATTATTTCGATTTACTAGAAATCTTTCCTTCCAAATTCGTTTCTTTTCATCCTATTAATTACTTACCAGGCACACCTCCAGGCTGGACCGTGTTTCGCGGCCAGTCCCGCTGGTTTGAAGTACAAATATTGTATTTTCTAATTTCTGCTATATAGAAATAACGTTTTTTATTATTAAATTTAAAAAATTGTACGGCACCCACCCCCGTTAGTTTCGTAGTTGCTTAGCCCTCGCGCAGACGCGTGTTTTGACACCTCACACGCGTGGCTAGCTCTGAAAAAAGTTAAAAATTGTTAATATACCTACACCTAAAAATTCACCTAACCGATATAGCAAATTACTATTATCACAATAACTTTGCACTACGGAGTGGGATTTCGAGGCGGTTTTCGACGCTGTTGATCTTAATTAGGTTCTGTCCTACCCTTCCACCTGTCCCGACCCCCCTGTGTGAATAAAAAAAATAATTAAAAATAGTTTGCGTAATTTTCACTTCTAAAAAACACGATTATTTCGATTTACTAGAAATCTTTCCTTCCAAATTCGTTTCTTTTCATCCTATTAATTACTTACCAGGCATACCTCCAGGCTGGACCGTGTTTCGCGGCCAGTCCCGCTGGTTTGAAGTACAAATATTGTATTTTCTAATTTCTGCTATATAGAAATAACGTTTTTTATTATTAAATTTAAAAAATTGTACGGCACCCACCCCCGTTAGTTTCGTAGTTGCTTAGCCCTCGCGCAGACGCGTGTTTTGACACCTCACACGCGTGGCTAGCTCTGAAAAAAGTTAAAAATTGTTAATATACCTTACACCTAAAAATTCACCTAACCGATATAGCAAATTACTATTATCACAATAACTTTGCACTACGGAGTGGGATTTCGAGGCGGTTTTCGACGCTGTTGATCTTAATTAGGTTCTGTCCTACCCTTCCACCTGTCCCGACCCCCCTGTGTGAATAAAAAAAATAATTAAAAATAGTTTGCGTAATTTTCACTTCTAAAAAACACGATTATTTCGATTTACTAGAAATCTTTCCTTCCAAATTCGTTTCTTTTCATCCTATTAATTACTTACCAGGCACACCTCCAGGCTGGACCGTGTTTCGCGGCCAGTCCCGCTGGTTTGAAGTACAAATATTGTATTTTCTAATTTCTGCTATATAGAAATAACGTTTTTTATTATTAAATTTAAAAAATTGTACGGCACCCACCCCCGTTAGTTTCGTAGTTGCTTAGCCCTCGCGCAGACGCGTGTTTTGACACCTCACACGCGTGGCTAGCTCTGAAAAAAGTTAAAAATTGTTAATATACCTACACCTAAAAATTCACCTAACCGATATAGCAAATTACTATTATCACAATAACTTTGCACTACGGAGTGGGATTTCGAGGCGGTTTTCGACGCTGTTGATCTTAATTAGGTTCTGTCCTACCCTTCCACCTGTCCCGACCCCCCTGTGTGAATAAAAAAAATAATTAAAAATAGTTTGCGTAATTTTCACTTCTAAAAAACACGATTATTTCGATTTACTAGAAATCTTTCCTTCCAAATTCGTTTCTTTTCATCCTATTAATTACTTACCAGGCACACCTCCAGGCTGGACCGTGTTTCGCGGCCAGTCCCGCTGGTTTGAAGTACAAATATTGTATTTTCTAATTTCTGCTATATAGAAATAACGTTTTTTATTATTAAATTTAAAAAATTGTACGTTACCCACCCCCGTTAGTTTCGTAGTTGCTTAGCCCTCGCGCAGACGCGTGTTTTGACACCTCACACGCGTGGCTAGCTCTGAAAAAAGTTAAAAATTGTTAATATACCTTACACCTAAAAATTCACCTAACCGATATAGCAAATTACTATTATCACAATAACTTTGCACTACGGAGTGGGATTTCGAGGCGGTTTTCGACGCTGTTGATCTTAATTAGGTTCTGTCCTACCCTTCCACCTGTCCCGACCCCCCTGTGTGAATAAAAAAAATAATTAAAAATAGTTTGCGTAATTTTCACTTCTAAAAAACACGATTATTTCGATTTACTAGAAATCTTTCCTTCCAAATTCGTTTCTTTTCATCCTATTAATTACTTACCAGGCACACCTCCAGGCTGGACCGTGTTTCGCGGCCAGTCCCGCTGGTTTGAAGTACAAATATTGTATTTTCTAATTTCTGCTATATAGAAATAACGTTTTTTATTATTAAATTTAAAAAATTGTACGGCACCCACCCCCGTTAGTTTCGTAGTTGCTTAGCCCTCGCGCAGACGCGTGTTTTGACACCTCACACGCGTGGCTAGCTCTGAAAAAAGTTAAAAATTGTTAATATACCTACACCTAAAAATTCACCTAACCGATATAGCAAATTACTATTATCACAATAACTTTGCACTACGGAGTGGGATTTCGAGGCGGTTTTCGACGCTGTTGATCTTAATTAGGTTCTGTCCTACCCTTCCACCTGTCCCGACCCCCCTGTGTGAATAAAAAAAATAATTAAAAATAGTTTGCGTAATTTTCACTTCTAAAAAACACGATTATTTCGATTTACTAGAAATCTTTCCTTCCAAATTCGTTTCTTTTCATCCTATTAATTACTTACCAGGCACACCTCCAGGCTGGACCGTGTTTCGCGGCCAGTCCCGCTGGTTTGAAGTACAAATATTGTATTTTCTAATTTCTGCTATATAGAAATAACGTTTTTTATTATTAAATTTAAAAAATTGTACGGCACCCACCCCCGTTCTTTTCGTAGTTGCTTAGCCCTCGCGCAGACGCGTGTTTTGACACCTCACACGCGTGGCTAGCTCTGAAAAAAGTTAAAAATTGTTAATATACCTACACCTAAAAATTCACCTAACCGATATAGCAAATTACTATTATCACAATAACTTTGCACTACGGAGTGGGATTTCGAGGCGGTTTTCGACGCTGTTGATCTTAATTAGGTTCTGTCCTACCCTTCCACCTGTCCCGACCCCCCTGTGTGAATAAAAAAAATAATTAAAAATAGTTTGCGTAATTTTCACTTCTAAAAAACACGATTATTTCGATTTACTAGAAATCTTTCCTTCCAAATTCGTTTCTTTTCATCCTATTAATTACTTACCAGGCACACCTCCAGGCTGGACCGTGTTTCGCGGCCAGTCCCGCTGGTTTGAAGTACAAATATTGTATTTTCTAATTTCTGCTATATAGAAATAACGTTTTTTATTATTAAATTTAAAAAATTGTACGGCACCCACCCCCGTTAGTTTCGTAGTTGCTTAGCCCTCGCGCAGACGCGTGTTTTGACACCTCACACGCGTGGCTAGCTCTGAAAAAAGTTAAAAATTGTTAATATACCTACACCTAAAAATTCACCTAACCGATATAGCAAATTACTATTATCACAATAACTTTGCACTACGGAGTGGGATTTCGAGGCGGTTTTCGACGCTGTTGATCTTAATTAGGTTCTGTCCTACCCTTCCACCTGTCCCGACCCCCCTGTGTGAATAAAAAAAATAATTAAAAATAGTTTGCGTAATTTTCACTTCTAAAAAACACGATTATTTCGATTTACTAGAAATCTTTCCTTCCAAATTCGTTTCTTTTCATCCTATTAATTACTTACCAGGCACACCTCCAGGCTGGACCGTGTTTCGCGGCCAGTCCCGCTGGTTTGAAGTACAAATATTGTATTTTCTAATTTCTGCTATATAGAAATAACGTTTTTTATTATTAAATTTAAAAAATTGTACGGCACCCACCCCCGTTAGTTTCGTAGTTGCTTAGCCCTCGCGCAGACGCGTGTTTTGACACCTCACACGCGTGGCTAGCTCTGAAAAAAGTTAAAAATTGTTAATATACCTACACCTAAAAATTCACCTAACCGATATAGCAAATTACTATTATCACAATAACTTTGCACTACGGAGTGGGATTTCGAGGCGGTTTTCGACGCTGTTGATCTTAATTAGGTTCTGTCCTACCCTTCCACCTGTCCCGACCCCCCTGTGTGAATAAAAAAAATAATTAAAAATAGTTTGCGTAATTTTCACTTCTAAAAAACACGATTATTTCGATTTACTAGAAATCTTTCCTTCCAAATTCGTTTCTTTTCATCCTATTAATTACTTACCAGGCACACCTCCAGGCTGGACCGTGTTTCGCGGCCAGTCCCGCTGGTTTGAAGTACAAATATTGTATTTTCTAATTTCTGCTATATAGAAATAACGTTTTTTATTATTAAATTTAAAAAATTGTACGGCACCCACCCCCGTTAGTTTCGTAGTTGCTTAGCCCTCGCGCAGACGCGTGTTTTGACACCTCACACGCGTGGCTAGCTCTGAAAAAAGTTAAAAATTGTTAATATACCTTACACCTAAAAATTCACCTAACCGATATAGCAAATTACTATTATCACAATAACTTTGCACTACGGAGTGGGATTTCGAGGCGGTTTTCGACGCTGTTGATCTTAATTAGGTTCTGTCCTACCCTTCCACCTGTCCCGACCCCCCTGTGTGAATAAAAAAAATAATTAAAAATAGTTTGCGTAATTTTCACTTCTAAAAAACACGATTATTTCGATTTACTAGAAATCTTTCCTTCCAAATTCGTTTCTTTTCATCCTATTAATTACTTACCAGGCACACCTCCAGGCTGGACCGTGTTTCGCGGCCAGTCCCGCTGGTTTGAAGTACAAATATTGTATTTTCTAATTTCTGCTATATAGAAATAACGTTTTTTATTATTAAATTTAAAAAATTGTACGGCACCCACCCCCGTTAGTTTCGTAGTTGCTTAGCCCTCGCGCAGACGCGTGTTTTGACACCTCACACGCGTGGCTAGCTCTGAAAAAAGTTAAAAATTGTTAATATACCTACACCTAAAAATTCACCTAACCGATATAGCAAATTACTATTATCACAATAACTTTGCACTACGGAGTGGGATTTCGAGGCGGTTTTCGACGCTGTTGATCTTAATTAGGTTCTGTCCTACCCTTCCACCTGTCCCGACCCCCCTGTGTGAATAAAAAAAATAATTAAAAATAGTTTGCGTAATTTTCACTTCTAAAAAACACGATTATTTCGATTTACTAGAAATCTTTCCTTCCAAATTCGTTTCTTTTCATCCTATTAATTACTTACCAGGCACACCTCCAGGCTGGACCGTGTTTCGCGGCCAGTCCCGCTGGTTTGAAGTACAAATATTGTATTTTCTAATTTCTGCTATATAGAAATAACGTTTTTTATTATTAAATTTAAAAAATTGTACGGCACCCACCCCCGTTAGTTTCGTAGTTGCTTAGCCCTCGCGCAGACGCGTGTTTTGACACCTCACACGCGTGGCTAGCTCTGAAAAAAGTTAAAAATTGTTAATATACCTACACCTAAAAATTCACCTAACCGATATAGCAAATTACTATTATCACAATAACTTTGCACTACGGAGTGGGATTTCGAGGCGGTTTTCGACGCTGTTGATCTTAATTAGGTTCTGTCCTACCCTTCCACCTGTCCCGACCCCCCTGTGTGAATAAAAAAAATAATTAAAAATAGTTTGCGTAATTTTCACTTCTAAAAAACACGATTATTTCGATTTACTAGAAATCTTTCCTTCCAAATTCGTTTCTTTTCATCCTATTAATTACTTACCAGGCACACCTCCAGGCTGGACCGTGTTTCGCGGCCAGTCCCGCTGGTTTGAAGTACAAATATTGTATTTTCTAATTTCTGCTATATAGAAATAACGTTTTTTATTATTAAATTTAAAAAATTGTACGGCACCCACCCCCGTTAGTTTCGTAGTTGCTTAGCCCTCGCGCAGACGCGTGTTTTGACACCTCACACGCGTGGCTAGCTCTGAAAAAAGTTAAAAATTGTTAATATACCTTACACCTAAAAATTCACCTAACCGATATAGCAAATTACTATTATCACAATAACTTTGCACTACGGAGTGGGATTTCGAGGCGGTTTTCGACGCTGTTGATCTTAATTAGGTTCTGTCCTACCCTTCCACCTGTCCCGACCCCCCTGTGTGAATAAAAAAAATAATTAAAAATAGTTTGCGTAATTTTCACTTCTAAAAAACACGATTATTTCGATTTACTAGAAATCTTTCCTTCCAAATTCGTTTCTTTTCATCCTATTAATTACTTACCAGGCACACCTCCAGGCTGGACCGTGTTTCGCGGCCAGTCCCGCTGGTTTGAAGTACAAATATTGTATTTTCTAATTTCTGCTATATAGAAATAACGTTTTTTATTATTAAATTTAAAAAATTGTACGGCACCCACCCCCGTTAGTTTCGTAGTTGCTTAGCCCTCGCGCAGACGCGTGTTTTGACACCTCACACGCGTGGCTAGCTCTGAAAAAAGTTAAAAATTGTTAATATACCTACACCTAAAAATTCACCTAACCGATATAGCAAATTACTATTATCACAATAACTTTGCACTACGGAGTGGGATTTCGAGGCGGTTTTCGACGCTGTTGATCTTAATTAGGTTCTGTCCTACCCTTCCACCTGTCCCGACCCCCCTGTGTGAATAAAAAAAATAATTAAAAATAGTTTGCGTAATTTTCACTTCTAAAAAACACGATTATTTCGATTTACTAGAAATCTTTCCTTCCAAATTCGTTTCTTTTCATCCTATTAATTACTTACCAGGCACACCTCCAGGCTGGACCGTGTTTCGCGGCCAGTCCCGCTGGTTTGAAGTACAAATATTGTATTTTCTAATTTCTGCTATATAGAAATAACGTTTTTTATTATTAAATTTAAAAAATTGTACGGCACCCACCCCCGTTAGTTTCGTAGTTGCTTAGCCCTCGCGCAGACGCGTGTTTTGACACCTCACACGCGTGGCTAGCTCTGAAAAAAGTTAAAAATTGTTAATATACCTACACCTAAAAATTCACCTAACCGATATAGCAAATTACTATTATCACAATAACTTTGCACTACGGAGTGGGATTTCGAGGCGGTTTTCGACGCTGTTGATCTTAATTAGGTTCTGTCCTACCCTTCCACCTGTCCCGACCCCCCTGTGTGAATAAAAAAAATAATTAAAAATAGTTTGCGTAATTTTCACTTCTAAAAACACGATTATTTCGATTTACTAGAAATCTTTCCTTCCAAATTCGTTTCTTTTCATCCTATTAATTACTTACCAGGCACACCTCCAGGCTGGACCGTGTTTCGCGGCCAGTCCCGCTGGTTTGAAGTACAAATATTGTATTTTCTAATTTCTGCTATATAGAAATAACGTTTTTTATTATTAAATTTAAAAAATTGTACGGCACCCACCCCCGTTAGTTTCGTAGTTGCTTAGCCCTCGCGCAGACGCGTGTTTTGACACCTCACACGCGTGGCTAGCTCTGAAAAAAGTTAAAAATTGTTAATATACCTACACCTAAAAATTCACCTAACCGATATAGCAAATTACTATTATCACAATAACTTTGCACTACGGAGTGGGATTTCGAGGCGGTTTTCGACGCTGTTGATCTTAATTAGGTTCTGTCCTACCCTTCCACCTGTCCCGACCCCCCTGTGTGAATAAAAAAAATAATTAAAAATAGTTTGCGTAATTTTCACTTCTAAAAAACACGATTATTTCGATTTACTAGAAATCTTTCCTTCCAAATTCGTTTCTTTTCATCCTATTAATTACTTACCAGGCACACCTCCAGGCTGGACCGTGTTTCGCGGCCAGTCCCGCTGGTTTGAAGTACAAATATTGTATTTTCTAATTTCTGCTATATAGAAATAACGTTTTTTATTATTAAATTTAAAAAATTGTACGGCACCCACCCCCGTTAGTTTCGTAGTTGCTTAGCCCTCGCGCAGACGCGTGTTTTGACACCTCACACGCGTGGCTAGCTCTGAAAAAAGTTAAAAATTGTTAATATACCTACACCTAAAAATTCACCTAACCGATATAGCAAATTACTATTATCACAATAACTTTGCACTACGGAGTGGGATTTCGAGGCGGTTTTCGACGCTGTTGATCTTAATTAGGTTCTGTCCTACCCTTCCACCTGTCCCGACCCCCCTGTGTGAATAAAAAAAATAATTAAAAATAGTTTGCGTAATTTTCACTTCTAAAAACACGATTATTTCGATTTACTAGAAATCTTTCCTTCCAAATTCGTTTCTTTTCATCCTATTAATTACTTACCAGGCACACCTCCAGGCTGGACCGTGTTTCGCGGCCAGTCCCGCTGGTTTGAAGTACAAATATTGTATTTTCTAATTTCTGCTATATAGAAATAACGTTTTTTATTATTAAATTTAAAAAATTGTACGGCACCCACCCCCGTTAGTTTCGTAGTTGCTTAGCCCTCGCGCAGACGCGTGTTTTGACACCTCACACGCGTGGCTAGCTCTGAAAAAAGTTAAAAATTGTTAATATACCTACACCTAAAAATTCACCTAACCGATATAGCAAATTACTATTATCACAATAACTTTGCACTACGGAGTGGGATTTCGAGGCGGTTTTCGACGCTGTTGATCTTAATTAGGTTCTGTCCTACCCTTCCACCTGTCCCGACCCCCCTGTGTGAATAAAAAAAATAATTAAAAATAGTTTGCGTAATTTTCACTTCTAAAAAACACGATTATTTCGATTTACTAGAAATCTTTCCTTCCAAATTCGTTTCTTTTCATCCTATTAATTACTTACCAGGCACACCTCCAGGCTGGACCGTGTTTCGCGGCCAGTCCCGCTGGTTTGAAGTACAAATATTGTATTTTCTAATTTCTGCTATATAGAAATAACGTTTTTTATTATTAAATTTAAAAAATTGTACGGCACCCACCCCCGTTAGTTTCGTAGTTGCTTAGCCCTCGCGCAGACGCGTGTTTTGACACCTCACACGCGTGGCTAGCTCTGAAAAAAGTTAAAAATTGTTAATATACCTACACCTAAAAATTCACCTAACCGATATAGCAAATTATTATTATTATTATTATTTATTAAAATCTCCCTTACAACTATCATTACAGGTGATACCTAATGCGATAGCGAGGTCTTAAAATTATCCTACAATATAAATTTCAAAAACTATGAAAAACTTAAAAATACTAGTACTTAATTAATTTACTAATTTACACTATAACATAAAACAAACAATAGTATTTTTGCGAATTCACTCAAATGGCTTGTAAATACATCGATTTTCCCGTGAAGATCGTTAATCACCCGAATTGCACGGGTCAATGGTGCTTTGGCGAGAAGGTTAGTCCTGGCAGCCGGCACGGCCAGCAAAGGCGGGCGGCGCCGCCTCCACACATATCGGTCCGGTACACATATACACAGGCGCTGCAGTACTCCCGGGTTATGCTCAATTCCACGAAGTAACCTAACCAGATACGCCACAAGCGTGAACTCCCGTCGCACCCTCAGTTGGTTGTATCCGACCATACCGAGCACAAACAGTGTGGGGTACATCAAGGGGTAAAACGGATATACCCCATACAGTTTCTTGTACAAATGGCGCGTGAACTTGTTTTGTACGCGTTCCAGCATTACCGAGTACTTGGTCTCATGCGGAGCCCATATGACAGCAGCATGTTCCAAATGACTCCTAACAAGTGCGTCATACAGGACCCTGACTGTTGCGATGTTAGTGAAGTGCCTTGTCTGCCTCAGAACAAAACCCAAGTTTCTAAACGCTCTTTTACAGACCCCCGTAATATGATCGCGAAACGATAGTTCAGGAGTAACAGTAACCCCCAAATCCCGTACCTCAGAGACTCGTTGCATAGGCGCAGCGCCCACCACGTACTCGTGCACTAGAGGGGCACGCGCGCGCGTAAAACTCATCACCGAGCACTTCGACACGTTAAAGAAAAGCCCGTTGTCCTGACTCCATTCCACTACCCTATCTATATCCTCCTGCAATCGTTCGCAATCGGATTCACTATTAACCTGGAGCAGTAACTTAAGGTCATCCGCAAATAATAAACAAGTGCCATGTTTAAAGACATCTGGCAAATCGTTTATCATTATGATGAATTCGAGAGGCCCCAAATTGCTGCCTTGGGTCACACCGGACCAGGTGTAATATGGGTAGGATTCACACCCATTATAATCAACGTACTGCTGTCTATTTTTCAAATAACTGGCAAAGAATTTCAATAGATGTGGTGTGCAGCCGACTTTTGCGAGCTTAGTCAGTAAGACGTCATTGTCGACGGTATCGAAAGCTTTTTTAAAATCAAAATAAGCAGCATCAACTTGCCCACCAGCATCTACCACCGGCACCACGTGCGCCATAAAGTTCAGCAGATTGGTGGCAGTGCTTCGCGCCGGTCGGAAGCCATGCTGTGCGTCAGTCAGTTGTCCGCGCACCTGCTGTAGCATGGAGCGTTGGATCGCAGATTCGAACACCTTGGCCGGCGTCGATAGTACGGCCACCGGTCTATAACCAGTTAAGTCCGATCCCGCCTTGCCCTTGGGTACGGGAATGACCCGCGTGATCTTCCACTGAGTGGGGAACGTCGTCGAATGAAGACACATATTATAAATGTAAAGAAGAGGTTCCGCGAGCACCCTACCACAATCTCTAAAAAGAAATGCCGGTATACCATCCGGGCCCACTGCACGCTTCGGCTTCAGGCGCTCAAGCGCATCTATGACGTCATCCAGATGCAGTGCGTCAAGTTGTACCCGCGCACTGCTCGCCGCTCCCGAGGCCGCCGCCTGAGTATCTAACCGCGGCGGCTGACCGCTGTAAACCGATTCAAAAAAAATTGCGAACTGTTTAGCACACTCGTTATCCGATAGATGCTCACCCTCTTTAATAATAGTTTTCTTGCATCTTGCACTTCTCTTCGATCGTATGTATTGCCAGAATGACTTAGGATCTTTAGCAAACTGACACTGAATTTTATGTTGATGCAGTTTGTGAGCAGTTTCTATAGAGTTTTTAATAAGCGCTCTGTATTTAGAAAATTCTTCATAATCCGTACTAAGTTTAGTAGTTTTAAATATCTTGTGAAGTCTTGCTTTAGTTCTTAAATCTTTTATTATTTCTCTCGTATACCAATCCGGATAAATGTACCGCGACTGTGGACTAAGTTTTTTCCTGGGAACACAGTTATCCAAAATGTTATATAGTGTACTGTAAAATAAATCTAAAATTGCTTCTACATCGCTCAGCTCATACAAGCTTTTCCAATCAATCGAAACTAACTTTGAATACAGCAATTGATAATCCGCTTTGTAAAAGTTCCACTGCAGTCTAATATTACGTTCACATGAATCAGACGCACGAGCAGGAGAAGCAGCAGGGGCGGCGGCGGCGGTGGGGACAGCCGCGCTCGCGGGCGGCACGCTGATCGCGAGCGGCGGGTGATGTGCGTCAACCGGTACGAGAGGCTCGTCCGCCGCTACTACCGACACCTCACCGTAAAAACCTGAACTTAAAACCAAATCCAGCTGCCTATTTAAACAATTGGGTACATTATTACTTTGAGTGAATTCACAAAACGACACGAAACATTCATAATAATTAGTTACATTCAAAGGACACGAATGTAAATTAAAATCACCTATTACTACAATTTCGTTATATCTAGTGCACAGTTTTTCTATTATACTAAATAAAATCATGTAGTCATTCTCTGAACTACCAGGCGGAATATAAATCACCAAACACAAAAACAAAAATCTGTTAATTAAGTATACCTTCGCACAAACCATTTCGAAAACACAGCTGTCTATCGAAATGTCTGTAACAAGTACTTGCCGCAGCTCGAACCGGTGTGTAGCCACTAAAAAAGTGCCGCCATGTTTGCGACCATCCGCTCGATCACAACGAAGTATGTGATATCCCGGCGGGATAATTTCAGGATCTAGTATAGAATCATTGCAACCAGATTCCGTGATTGCGTATAAGTCAAAATTTAAAGAATTTATATTATTTCTGAATTCGTCTAACTTCGTTCGCAGACCTCTGACGTTTTGATAGAATATTTCAATGTTATTCATTTGGTGTTGTTTTGGTTGACTTCCGAAACCAAATCCACTCACTAAATTCCGCGTTCATAGGCCAACATTCTGCTTGGTTTAATTTTTCAAAACAATGTTCAGGCACTCCTACATTAAACGACGAGTAATCACGCTCGGTTTTGTGTTTGATTTTGTCGACTTTGATAGAAACATTTGGGCCACATACGTTTTTCACGTGACTGGTTATGGCTTCTAGCGTAGTTTCTGGATGCAACCGCCAGACATGCAGGTGCTTTTTCCGTTCTGTGGCTTGGATTGTATTCAATTCCGTATTTGTTCCTACTCTCACTTCTTTAGGTTGCTGGTTTTTTTTATTATTTCGTACAGTTGTCCAGGCCGATTCACTATCCTCAGTTCCTCCATACGTTGGTTCCTTAGCAGCCAGTGGGTTAATAATAGACGTAGTCTTTACTGGTAGTACAGCCGGCTTCGTGGCTCCACAATTGTTTACATTTTGCGCTAAGGTGTAGGTAGAAGACGTTTTCTTTGGGCCGCATACGTTAGAACTGCTCTTTTGTCTCACAATGTCTGCTAAAGTTGGAGTAGAAGGAGGAAAGTCGGATGACTCCTTAATTACCTCTTGAGTTGGTCGTTCCTGGTTTATCTTAGCCTCTACTTTATTATCACAATAACTTTGCACTACGGAGTGGGATTTCGAGGCGGTTTTCGACGCTGTTGATCTTAATTAGGTTCTGTCCTACCCTTCCACCTGTCCCGACCCCCCTGTGTGAATAAAAAAAATAATTAAAAATAGTTTGCGTAATTTTCACTTCTAAAAAACACGATTATTTCGATTTACTAGAAATCTTTCCTTCCAAATTCGTTTCTTTTCATCCTATTAATTACTTACCAGGCACACCTCCAGGCTGGACCGTGTTTCGCGGCCAGTCCCGCTGGTTTGAAGTACAAATATTGTATTTTCTAATTTCTGCTATATAGAAATAACGTTTTTTATTATTAAATTTAAAAAATTGTACGGCACCCACCCCCGTTAGTTTCGTAGTTGCTTAGCCCTCGCGCAGACGCGTGTTTTGACACCTCACACGCGTGGCTAGCTCTGAAAAAAGTTAAAAATTGTTAATATACCTACACCTAAAAATTCACCTAACCGATATAGCAAATTACTATTATCACAATAACTTTGCACTACGGAGTGGGATTTCGAGGCGGTTTTCGACGCTGTTGATCTTAATTAGGTTCTGTCCTACCCTTCCACCTGTCCCGACCCCCCTGTGTGAATAAAAAAAATAATTAAAAATAGTTTGCGTAATTTTCACTTCTAAAAAACACGATTATTTCGATTTACTAGAAATCTTTCCTTCCAAATTCGTTTCTTTTCATCCTATTAATTACTTACCAGGCACACCTCCAGGCTGGACCGTGTTTCGCGGCCAGTCCCGCTGGTTTGAAGTACAAATATTGTATTTTCTAATTTCTGCTATATAGAAATAACGTTTTTTATTATTAAATTTAAAAAATTGTACGGCACCCACCCCCGTTAGTTTCGTAGTTGCTTAGCCCTCGCGCAGACGCGTGTTTTGACACCTCACACGCGTGGCTAGCTCTGAAAAAAGTTAAAAATTGTTAATATACCTACACCTAAAAATTCACCTAACCGATATAGCAAATTACTATTATCACAATAACTTTGCACTACGGAGTGGGATTTCGAGGCGGTTTTCGACGCTGTTGATCTTAATTAGGTTCTGTCCTACCCTTCCACCTGTCCCGACCCCCCTGTGTGAATAAAAAAAATAATTAAAAATAGTTTGCGTAATTTTCACTTCTAAAAAACACGATTATTTCGATTTACTAGAAATCTTTCCTTCCAAATTCGTTTCTTTTCATCCTATTAATTACTTACCAGGCACACCTCCAGGCTGGACCGTGTTTCGCGGCCAGTCCCGCTGGTTTGAAGTACAAATATTGTATTTTCTAATTTCTGCTATATAGAAATAACGTTTTTTATTATTAAATTTAAAAAATTGTACGGCACCCACCCCCGTTAGTTTCGTAGTTGCTTAGCCCTCGCGCAGACGCGTGTTTTGACACCTCACACGCGTGGCTAGCTCTGAAAAAAGTTAAAAATTGTTAATATACCTACACCTAAAAATTCACCTAACCGATATAGCAAATTACTATTATCACAATAACTTTGCACTACGGAGTGGGATTTCGAGGCGGTTTTCGACGCTGTTGATCTTAATTAGGTTCTGTCCTACCCTTCCACCTGTCCCGACCCCCCTGTGTGAATAAAAAAAATAATTAAAAATAGTTTGCGTAATTTTCACTTCTAAAAAACACGATTATTTCGATTTACTAGAAATCTTTCCTTCCAAATTCGTTTCTTTTCATCCTATTAATTACTTACCAGGCACACCTCCAGGCTGGACCGTGTTTCGCGGCCAGTCCCGCTGGTTTGAAGTACAAATATTGTATTTTCTAATTTCTGCTATATAGAAATAACGTTTTTTATTATTAAATTTAAAAAATTGTACGGCACCCACCCCCGTTAGTTTCGTAGTTGCTTAGCCCTCGCGCAGACGCGTGTTTTGACACCTCACACGCGTGGCTAGCTCTGAAAAAAGTTAAAAATTGTTAATATACCTACACCTAAAAATTCACCTAACCGATATAGCAAATTACTATTATCACAATAACTTTGCACTACGGAGTGGGATTTCGAGGCGGTTTTCGACGCTGTTGATCTTAATTAGGTTCTGTCCTACCCTTCCACCTGTCCCGACCCCCCTGTGTGAATAAAAAAAATAATTAAAAATAGTTTGCGTAATTTTCACTTCTAAAAAACACGATTATTTCGATTTACTAGAAATCTTTCCTTCCAAATTCGTTTCTTTTCATCCTATTAATTACTTACCAGGCACACCTCCAGGCTGGACCGTGTTTCGCGGCCAGTCCCGCTGGTTTGAAGTACAAATATTGTATTTTCTAATTTCTGCTATATAGAAATAACGTTTTTTATTATTAAATTTAAAAAATTGTACGGCACCCACCCCCGTTAGTTTCGTAGTTGCTTAGCCCTCGCGCAGACGCGTGTTTTGACACCTCACACGCGTGGCTAGCTCTGAAAAAAGTTAAAAATTGTTAATATACCTACACCTAAAAATTCACCTAACCGATATAGCAAATTACTATTATCACAATAACTTTGCACTACGGAGTGGGATTTCGAGGCGGTTTTCGACGCTGTTGATCTTAATTAGGTTCTGTCCTACCCTTCCACCTGTCCCGACCCCCCTGTGTGAATAAAAAAAATAATTAAAAATAGTTTGCGTAATTTTCACTTCTAAAAAACACGATTATTTCGATTTACTAGAAATCTTTCCTTCCAAATTCGTTTCTTTTCATCCTATTAATTACTTACCAGGCACACCTCCAGGCTGGACCGTGTTTCGCGGCCAGTCCCGCTGGTTTGAAGTACAAATATTGTATTTTCTAATTTCTGCTATATAGAAATAACGTTTTTTATTATTAAATTTAAAAAATTGTACGGCACCCACCCCCGTTAGTTTCGTAGTTGCTTAGCCCTCGCGCAGACGCGTGTTTTGACACCTCACACGCGTGGCTAGCTCTGAAAAAAGTTAAAAATTGTTAATATACCTACACCTAAAAATTCACCTAACCGATATAGCAAATTACTATTATCACAATAACTTTGCACTACGGAGTGGGATTTCGAGGCGGTTTTCGACGCTGTTGATCTTAATTAGGTTCTGTCCTACCCTTCCACCTGTCCCGACCCCCCTGTGTGAATAAAAAAAATAATTAAAAATAGTTTGCGTAATTTTCACTTCTAAAAAACACGATTATTTCGATTTACTAGAAATCTTTCCTTCCAAATTCGTTTCTTTTCATCCTATTAATTACTTACCAGGCACACCTCCAGGCTGGACCGTGTTTCGCGGCCAGTCCCGCTGGTTTGAAGTACAAATATTGTATTTTCTAATTTCTGCTATATAGAAATAACGTTTTTTATTATTAAATTTAAAAAATTGTACGGCACCCACCCCCGTTAGTTTCGTAGTTGCTTAGCCCTCGCGCAGACGCGTGTTTTGACACCTCACACGCGTGGCTAGCTCTGAAAAAAGTTAAAAATTGTTAATATACCTACACCTAAAAATTCACCTAACCGATATAGCAAATTACTATTATCACAATAACTTTGCACTACGGAGTGGGATTTCGAGGCGGTTTTCGACGCTGTTGATCTTAATTAGGTTCTGTCCTACCCTTCCACCTGTCCCGACCCCCCTGTGTGAATAAAAAAAATAATTAAAAATAGTTTGCGTAATTTTCACTTCTAAAAAACACGATTATTTCGATTTACTAGAAATCTTTCCTTCCAAATTCGTTTCTTTTCATCCTATTAATTACTTACCAGGCACACCTCCAGGCTGGACCGTGTTTCGCGGCCAGTCCCGCTGGTTTGAAGTACAAATATTGTATTTTCTAATTTCTGCTATATAGAAATAACGTTTTTTATTATTAAATTTAAAAAATTGTACGGCACCCACCCCCGTTAGTTTCGTAGTTGCTTAGCCCTCGCGCAGACGCGTGTTTTGACACCTCACACGCGTGGCTAGCTCTGAAAAAAGTTAAAAATTGTTAATATACCTACACCTAAAAATTCACCTAACCGATATAGCAAATTACTATTATCACAATAACTTTGCACTACGGAGTGGGATTTCGAGGCGGTTTTCGACGCTGTTGATCTTAATTAGGTTCTGTCCTACCCTTCCACCTGTCCCGACCCCCCTGTGTGAATAAAAAAAATAATTAAAAATAGTTTGCGTAATTTTCACTTCTAAAAAACACGATTATTTCGATTTACTAGAAATCTTTCCTTCCAAATTCGTTTCTTTTCATCCTATTAATTACTTACCAGGCACACCTCCAGGCTGGACCGTGTTTCGCGGCCAGTCCCGCTGGTTTGAAGTACAAATATTGTATTTTCTAATTTCTGCTATATAGAAATAACGTTTTTTATTATTAAATTTAAAAAATTGTACGGCACCCACCCCCGTTAGTTTCGTAGTTGCTTAGCCCTCGCGCAGACGCGTGTTTTGACACCTCACACGCGTGGCTAGCTCTGAAAAAAGTTAAAAATTGTTAATATACCTACACCTAAAAATTCACCTAACCGATATAGCAAATTACTATTATCACAATAACTTTGCACTACGGAGTGGGATTTCGAGGCGGTTTTCGACGCTGTTGATCTTAATTAGGTTCTGTCCTACCCTTCCACCTGTCCCGACCCCCCTGTGTGAATAAAAAAAATAATTAAAAATAGTTTGCGTAATTTTCACTTCTAAAAAACACGATTATTTCGATTTACTAGAAATCTTTCCTTCCAAATTCGTTTCTTTTCATCCTATTAATTACTTACCAGGCACACCTCCAGGCTGGACCGTGTTTCGCGGCCAGTCCCGCTGGTTTGAAGTACAAATATTGTATTTTCTAATTTCTGCTATATAGAAATAACGTTTTTTATTATTAAATTTAAAAAATTGTACGGCACCCACCCCCGTTAGTTTCGTAGTTGCTTAGCCCTCGCGCAGACGCGTGTTTTGACACCTCACACGCGTGGCTAGCTCTGAAAAAAGTTAAAAATTGTTAATATACCTACACCTAAAAATTCACCTAACCGATATAGCAAATTACTATTATCACAATAACTTTGCACTACGGAGTGGGATTTCGAGGCGGTTTTCGACGCTGTTGATCTTAATTAGGTTCTGTCCTACCCTTCCACCTGTCCCGACCCCCCTGTGTGAATAAAAAAAATAATTAAAAATAGTTTGCGTAATTTTCACTTCTAAAAAACACGATTATTTCGATTTACTAGAAATCTTTCCTTCCAAATTCGTTTCTTTTCATCCTATTAATTACTTACCAGGCACACCTCCAGGCTGGACCGTGTTTCGCGGCCAGTCCCGCTGGTTTGAAGTACAAATATTGTATTTTCTAATTTCTGCTATATAGAAATAACGTTTTTTATTATTAAATTTAAAAAATTGTACGGCACCCACCCCCGTTAGTTTCGTAGTTGCTTAGCCCTCGCGCAGACGCGTGTTTTGACACCTCACACGCGTGGCTAGCTCTGAAAAAAGTTAAAAATTGTTAATATACCTACACCTAAAAATTCACCTAACCGATATAGCAAATTACTATTATCACAATAACTTTGCACTACGGAGTGGGATTTCGAGGCGGTTTTCGACGCTGTTGATCTTAATTAGGTTCTGTCCTACCCTTCCACCTGTCCCGACCCCCTGTGTGAATAAAAAAAATAATTAAAAATAGTTTGCGTAATTTTCACTTCTAAAAAACACGATTATTTCGATTTACTAGAAATCTTTCCTTCCAAATTCGTTTCTTTTCATCCTATTAATTACTTACCAGGCACACCTCCAGGCTGGACCGTGTTTCGCGGCCAGTCCCGCTGGTTTGAAGTACAAATATTGTATTTTCTAATTTCTGCTATATAGAAATAACGTTTTTTATTATTAAATTTAAAAAATTGTACGGCACCCACCCCCGTTAGTTTCGTAGTTGCTTAGCCCTCGCGCAGACGCGTGTTTTGACACCTCACACGCGTGGCTAGCTCTGAAAAAATTTAAAAATTGTTAATATACCTACACCTAAAAATTCACCTAACCGATATAGCAAATTACTATTATCACAATAACTTTGCACTACGGAGTGGGATTTCGAGGCGGTTTTCGACGCTGTTGATCTTAATTAGGTTCTGTCCTACCCTTCCACCTGTCCCGACCCCCCTGTGTGAATAAAAAAAATAATTAAAAATAGTTTGCGTAATTTTCACTTCTAAAAAACACGATTATTTCGATTTACTAGAAATCTTTCCTTCCAAATTCGTTTCTTTTCATCCTATTAATTACTTACCAGGCACACCTCCAGGCTGGACCGTGTTTCGCGGCCAGTCCCGCTGGTTTGAAGTACAAATATTGTATTTTCTAATTTCTGCTATATAGAAATAACGTTTTTTATTATTAAATTTAAAAAATTGTACGGCACCCACCCCCGTTAGTTTCGTAGTTGCTTAGCCCTCGCGCAGACGCGTGTTTTGACACCTCACACGCGTGGCTAGCTCTGAAAAAAGTTAAAAATTGTTAATATACCTACACCTAAAAATTCACCTAACCGATATAGCAAATTACTATTATCACAATAACTTTGCACTACGGAGTGGGATTTCGAGGCGGTTTTCGACGCTGTTGATCTTAATTAGGTTCTGTCCTACCCTTCCACCTGTCCCGACCCCCTGTGTGAATAAAAAAAATAATTAAAAATAGTTTGCGTAATTTTCACTTCTAAAAAACACGATTATTTCGATTTACTAGAAATCTTTCCTTCCAAATTCGTTTCTTTTCATCCTATTAATTACTTACCAGGCACACCTCCAGGCTGGACCGTGTTTCGCGGCCAGTCCCGCTGGTTTGAAGTACAAATATTGTATTTTCTAATTTCTGCTATATAGAAATAACGTTTTTTATTATTAAATTTAAAAAATTGTACGGCACCCACCCCCGTTAGTTTCGTAGTTGCTTAGCCCTCGCGCAGACGCGTGTTTTGACACCTCACACGCGTGGCTAGCTCTGAAAAAAGTTAAAAATTGTTAATATACCTACACCTAAAAATTCACCTAACCGATATAGCAAATTACTATTATCACAATAACTTTGCACTACGGAGTGGGATTTCGAGGCGGTTTTCGACGCTGTTGATCTTAATTAGGTTCTGTCCTACCCTTCCACCTGTCCCGACCCCCCTGTGTGAATAAAAAAAATAATTAAAAATAGTTTGCGTAATTTTCACTTCTAAAAAACACGATTATTTCGATTTACTAGAAATCTTTCCTTCCAAATTCGTTTCTTTTCATCCTATTAATTACTTACCAGGCACACCTCCAGGCTGGACCGTGTTTCGCGGCCAGTCCCGCTGGTTTGAAGTACAAATATTGTATTTTCTAATTTCTGCTATATAGAAATAACGTTTTTTATTATTAAATTTAAAAAATTGTACGGCACCCACCCCCGTTAGTTTCGTAGTTGCTTAGCCCTCGCGCAGACGCGTGTTTTGACACCTCACACGCGTGGCTAGCTCTGAAAAAAGTTAAAAATTGTTAATATACCTACACCTAAAAATTCACCTAACCGATATAGCAAATTACTATTATCACAATAACTTTGCACTACGGAGTGGGATTTCGAGGCGGTTTTCGACGCTGTTGATCTTAATTAGGTTCTGTCCTACCCTTCCACCTGTCCCGACCCCCTGTGTGAATAAAAAAAATAATTAAAAATAGTTTGCGTAATTTTCACTTCTAAAAAACACGATTATTTCGATTTACTAGAAATCTTTCCTTCCAAATTCGTTTCTTTTCATCCTATTAATTACTTACCAGGCACACCTCCAGGCTGGACCGTGTTTCGCGGCCAGTCCCGCTGGTTTGAAGTACAAATATTGTATTTTCTAATTTCTGCTATATAGAAATAACGTTTTTTATTATTAAATTTAAAAAATTGTACGGCACCCACCCCCGTTAGTTTCGTAGTTGCTTAGCCCTCGCGCAGACGCGTGTTTTGACACCTCACACGCGTGGCTAGCTCTGAAAAAAGTTAAAAATTGTTAATATACCTACACCTAAAAATTCACCTAACCGATATAGCAAATTACTATTATCACAATAACTTTGCACTACGGAGTGGGATTTCGAGGCGGTTTTCGACGCTGTTGATCTTAATTAGGTTCTGTCCTACCCTTCCACCTGTCCCGACCCCCCTGTGTGAATAAAAAAAATAATTAAAAATAGTTTGCGTAATTTTCACTTCTAAAAAACACGATTATTTCGATTTACTAGAAATCTTTCCTTCCAAATTCGTTTCTTTTCATCCTATTAATTACTTACCAGGCACACCTCCAGGCTGGACCGTGTTTCGCGGCCAGTCCCGCTGGTTTGAAGTACAAATATTGTATTTTCTAATTTCTGCTATATAGAAATAACGTTTTTTATTATTAAATTTAAAAAATTGTACGGCACCCACCCCCGTTAGTTTCGTAGTTGCTTAGCCCTCGCGCAGACGCGTGTTTTGACACCTCACACGCGTGGCTAGCTCTGAAAAAAGTTAAAAATTGTTAATATACCTACACCTAAAAATTCACCTAACCGATATAGCAAATTACTATTATCACAATAACTTTGCACTACGGAGTGGGATTTCGAGGCGGTTTTCGACGCTGTTGATCTTAATTAGGTTCTGTCCTACCCTTCCACCTGTCCCGACCCCCTGTGTGAATAAAAAAAATAATTAAAAATAGTTTGCGTAATTTTCACTTCTAAAAAACACGATTATTTCGATTTACTAGAAATCTTTCCTTCCAAATTCGTTTCTTTTCATCCTATTAATTACTTACCAGGCACACCTCCAGGCTGGACCGTGTTTCGCGGCCAGTCCCGCTGGTTTGAAGTACAAATATTGTATTTTCTAATTTCTGCTATATAGAAATAACGTTTTTTATTATTAAATTTAAAAAATTGTACGGCACCCACCCCCGTTAGTTTCGTAGTTGCTTAGCCCTCGCGCAGACGCGTGTTTTGACACCTCACACGCGTGGCTAGCTCTGAAAAAAGTTAAAAATTGTTAATATACCTACACCTAAAAATTCACCTAACCGATATAGCAAATTACTATTATCACAATAACTTTGCACTACGGAGTGGGATTTCGAGGCGGTTTTCGACGCTGTTGATCTTAATTAGGTTCTGTCCTACCCTTCCACCTGTCCCGACCCCCCTGTGTGAATAAAAAAAATAATTAAAAATAGTTTGCGTAATTTTCACTTCTAAAAAACACGATTATTTCGATTTACTAGAAATCTTTCCTTCCAAATTCGTTTCTTTTCATCCTATTAATTACTTACCAGGCACACCTCCAGGCTGGACCGTGTTTCGCGGCCAGTCCCGCTGGTTTGAAGTACAAATATTGTATTTTCTAATTTCTGCTATATAGAAATAACGTTTTTTATTATTAAATTTAAAAAATTGTACGGCACCCACCCCCGTTAGTTTCGTAGTTGCTTAGCCCTCGCGCAGACGCGTGTTTTGACACCTCACACGCGTGGCTAGCTCTGAAAAAAGTTAAAAATTGTTAATATACCTACACCTAAAAATTCACCTAACCGATATAGCAAATTACTATTATCACAATAACTTTGCACTACGGAGTGGGATTTCGAGGCGGTTTTCGACGCTGTTGATCTTAATTAGGTTCTGTCCTACCCTTCCACCTGTCCCGACCCCCTGTGTGAATAAAAAAAATAATTAAAAATAGTTTGCGTAATTTTCACTTCTAAAAAACACGATTATTTCGATTTACTAGAAATCTTTCCTTCCAAATTCGTTTCTTTTCATCCTATTAATTACTTACCAGGCACACCTCCAGGCTGGACCGTGTTTCGCGGCCAGTCCCGCTGGTTTGAAGTACAAATATTGTATTTTCTAATTTCTGCTATATAGAAATAACGTTTTTTATTATTAAATTTAAAAAATTGTACGGCACCCACCCCCGTTAGTTTCGTAGTTGCTTAGCCCTCGCGCAGACGCGTGTTTTGACACCTCACACGCGTGGCTAGCTCTGAAAAAAGTTAAAAATTGTTAATATACCTACACCTAAAAATTCACCTAACCGATATAGCAAATTACTATTATCACAATAACTTTGCACTACGGAGTGGGATTTCGAGGCGGTTTTCGACGCTGTTGATCTTAATTAGGTTCTGTCCTACCCTTCCACCTGTCCCGACCCCCCTGTGTGAATAAAAAAAATAATTAAAAATAGTTTGCGTAATTTTCACTTCTAAAAAACACGATTATTTCGATTTACTAGAAATCTTTCCTTCCAAATTCGTTTCTTTTCATCCTATTAATTACTTACCAGGCACACCTCCAGGCTGGACCGTGTTTCGCGGCCAGTCCCGCTGGTTTGAAGTACAAATATTGTATTTTCTAATTTCTGCTATATAGAAATAACGTTTTTTATTATTAAATTTAAAAAATTGTACGGCACCCACCCCCGTTAGTTTCGTAGTTGCTTAGCCCTCGCGCAGACGCGTGTTTTGACACCTCACACGCGTGGCTAGCTCTGAAAAAAGTTAAAAATTGTTAATATACCTACACCTAAAAATTCACCTAACCGATATAGCAAATTACTATTATCACAATAACTTTGCACTACGGAGTGGGATTTCGAGGCGGTTTTCGACGCTGTTGATCTTAATTAGGTTCTGTCCTACCCTTCCACCTGTCCCGACCCCCTGTGTGAATAAAAAAAATAATTAAAAATAGTTTGCGTAATTTTCACTTCTAAAAAACACGATTATTTCGATTTACTAGAAATCTTTCCTTCCAAATTCGTTTCTTTTCATCCTATTAATTACTTACCAGGCACACCTCCAGGCTGGACCGTGTTTCGCGGCCAGTCCCGCTGGTTTGAAGTACAAATATTGTATTTTCTAATTTCTGCTATATAGAAATAACGTTTTTTATTATTAAATTTAAAAAATTGTACGGCACCCACCCCCGTTAGTTTCGTAGTTGCTTAGCCCTCGCGCAGACGCGTGTTTTGACACCTCACACGCGTGGCTAGCTCTGAAAAAAGTTAAAAATTGTTAATATACCTACACCTAAAAATTCACCTAACCGATATAGCAAATTACTATTATCACAATAACTTTGCACTACGGAGTGGGATTTCGAGGCGGTTTTCGACGCTGTTGATCTTAATTAGGTTCTGTCCTACCCTTCCACCTGTCCCGACCCCCCTGTGTGAATAAAAAAAATAATTAAAAATAGTTTGCGTAATTTTCACTTCTAAAAAACACGATTATTTCGATTTACTAGAAATCTTTCCTTCCAAATTCGTTTCTTTTCATCCTATTAATTACTTACCAGGCACACCTCCAGGCTGGACCGTGTTTCGCGGCCAGTCCCGCTGGTTTGAAGTACAAATATTGTATTTTCTAATTTCTGCTATATAGAAATAACGTTTTTTATTATTAAATTTAAAAAATTGTACGGCACCCACCCCCGTTAGTTTCGTAGTTGCTTAGCCCTCGCGCAGACGCGTGTTTTGACACCTCACACGCGTGGCTAGCTCTGAAAAAAGTTAAAAATTGTTAATATACCTACACCTAAAAATTCACCTAACCGATATAGCAAATTACTATTATCACAATAACTTTGCACTACGGAGTGGGATTTCGAGGCGGTTTTCGACGCTGTTGATCTTAATTAGGTTCTGTCCTACCCTTCCACCTGTCCCGACCCCCTGTGTGAATAAAAAAAATAATTAAAAATAGTTTGCGTAATTTTCACTTCTAAAAAACACGATTATTTCGATTTACTAGAAATCTTTCCTTCCAAATTCGTTTCTTTTCATCCTATTAATTACTTACCAGGCACACCTCCAGGCTGGACCGTGTTTCGCGGCCAGTCCCGCTGGTTTGAAGTACAAATATTGTATTTTCTAATTTCTGCTATATAGAAATAACGTTTTTTATTATTAAATTTAAAAAATTGTACGGCACCCACCCCCGTTAGTTTCGTAGTTGCTTAGCCCTCGCGCAGACGCGTGTTTTGACACCTCACACGCGTGGCTAGCTCTGAAAAAAGTTAAAAATTGTTAATATACCTACACCTAAAAATTCACCTAACCGATATAGCAAATTACTATTATCACAATAACTTTGCACTACGGAGTGGGATTTCGAGGCGGTTTTCGACGCTGTTGATCTTAATTAGGTTCTGTCCTACCCTTCCACCTGTCCCGACCCCCCTGTGTGAATAAAAAAAATAATTAAAAATAGTTTGCGTAATTTTCACTTCTAAAAAACACGATTATTTCGATTTACTAGAAATCTTTCCTTCCAAATTCGTTTCTTTTCATCCTATTAATTACTTACCAGGCACACCTCCAGGCTGGACCGTGTTTCGCGGCCAGTCCCGCTGGTTTGAAGTACAAATATTGTATTTTCTAATTTCTGCTATATAGAAATAACGTTTTTTATTATTAAATTTAAAAAATTGTACGGCACCCACCCCCGTTAGTTTCGTAGTTGCTTAGCCCTCGCGCAGACGCGTGTTTTGACACCTCACACGCGTGGCTAGCTCTGAAAAAAGTTAAAAATTGTTAATATACCTACACCTAAAAATTCACCTAACCGATATAGCAAATTACTATTATCACAATAACTTTGCACTACGGAGTGGGATTTCGAGGCGGTTTTCGACGCTGTTGATCTTAATTAGGTTCTGTCCTACCCTTCCACCTGTCCCGACCCCCTGTGTGAATAAAAAAAATAATTAAAAATAGTTTGCGTAATTTTCACTTCTAAAAAACACGATTATTTCGATTTACTAGAAATCTTTCCTTCCAAATTCGTTTCTTTTCATCCTATTAATTACTTACCAGGCACACCTCCAGGCTGGACCGTGTTTCGCGGCCAGTCCCGCTGGTTTGAAGTACAAATATTGTATTTTCTAATTTCTGCTATATAGAAATAACGTTTTTTATTATTAAATTTAAAAAATTGTACGGCACCCACCCCCGTTAGTTTCGTAGTTGCTTAGCCCTCGCGCAGACGCGTGTTTTGACACCTCACACGCGTGGCTAGCTCTGAAAAAAGTTAAAAATTGTTAATATACCTACACCTAAAAATTCACCTAACCGATATAGCAAATTACTATTATCACAATAACTTTGCACTACGGAGTGGGATTTCGAGGCGGTTTTCGACGCTGTTGATCTTAATTAGGTTCTGTCCTACCCTTCCACCTGTCCCGACCCCCCTGTGTGAATAAAAAAAATAATTAAAAATAGTTTGCGTAATTTTCACTTCTAAAAAACACGATTATTTCGATTTACTAGAAATCTTTCCTTCCAAATTCGTTTCTTTTCATCCTATTAATTACTTACCAGGCACACCTCCAGGCTGGACCGTGTTTCGCGGCCAGTCCCGCTGGTTTGAAGTACAAATATTGTATTTTCTAATTTCTGCTATATAGAAATAACGTTTTTTATTATTAAATTTAAAAAATTGTACGGCACCCACCCCCGTTAGTTTCGTAGTTGCTTAGCCCTCGCGCAGACGCGTGTTTTGACACCTCACACGCGTGGCTAGCTCTGAAAAAAGTTAAAAATTGTTAATATACCTACACCTAAAAATTCACCTAACCGATATAGCAAATTACTATTATCACAATAACTTTGCACTACGGAGTGGGATTTCGAGGCGGTTTTCGACGCTGTTGATCTTAATTAGGTTCTGTCCTACCCTTCCACCTGTCCCGACCCCCTGTGTGAATAAAAAAAATAATTAAAAATAGTTTGCGTAATTTTCACTTCTAAAAAACACGATTATTTCGATTTACTAGAAATCTTTCCTTCCAAATTCGTTTCTTTTCATCCTATTAATTACTTACCAGGCACACCTCCAGGCTGGACCGTGTTTCGCGGCCAGTCCCGCTGGTTTGAAGTACAAATATTGTATTTTCTAATTTCTGCTATATAGAAATAACGTTTTTTATTATTAAATTTAAAAAATTGTACGGCACCCACCCCCGTTAGTTTCGTAGTTGCTTAGCCCTCGCGCAGACGCGTGTTTTGACACCTCACACGCGTGGCTAGCTCTGAAAAAAGTTAAAAATTGTTAATATACCTACACCTAAAAATTCACCTAACCGATATAGCAAATTACTATTATCACAATAACTTTGCACTACGGAGTGGGATTTCGAGGCGGTTTTCGACGCTGTTGATCTTAATTAGGTTCTGTCCTACCCTTCCACCTGTCCCGACCCCCCTGTGTGAATAAAAAAAATAATTAAAAATAGTTTGCGTAATTTTCACTTCTAAAAAACACGATTATTTCGATTTACTAGAAATCTTTCCTTCCAAATTCGTTTCTTTTCATCCTATTAATTACTTACCAGGCACACCTCCAGGCTGGACCGTGTTTCGCGGCCAGTCCCGCTGGTTTGAAGTACAAATATTGTATTTTCTAATTTCTGCTATATAGAAATAACGTTTTTTATTATTAAATTTAAAAAATTGTACGGCACCCACCCCCGTTAGTTTCGTAGTTGCTTAGCCCTCGCGCAGACGCGTGTTTTGACACCTCACACGCGTGGCTAGCTCTGAAAAAAGTTAAAAATTGTTAATATACCTACACCTAAAAATTCACCTAACCGATATAGCAAATTACTATTATCACAATAACTTTGCACTACGGAGTGGGATTTCGAGGCGGTTTTCGACGCTGTTGATCTTAATTAGGTTCTGTCCTACCCTTCCACCTGTCCCGACCCCCTGTGTGAATAAAAAAAAAAATTAAAAATAGTTTGCGTAATTTTCACTTCTAAAAAACACGATTATTTCGATTTACTAGAAATCTTTCCTTCCAAATTCGTTTCTTTTCATCCTATTAATTACTTACCAGGCACACCTCCAGGCTGGACCGTGTTTCGCGGCCAGTCCCGCTGGTTTGAAGTACAAATATTGTATTTTCTAATTTCTGCTATATAGAAATAACGTTTTTTATTATTAAATTTAAAAAATTGTACGGCACCCACCCCCGTTAGTTTCGTAGTTGCTTAGCCCTCGCGCAGACGCGTGTTTTGACACCTCACACGCGTGGCTAGCTCTGAAAAAAGTTAAAAATTGTTAATATACCTACACCTAAAAATTCACCTAACCGATATAGCAAATTACTATTATCACAATAACTTTGCACTACGGAGTGGGATTTCGAGGCGGTTTTCGACGCTGTTGATCTTAATTAGGTTCTGTCCTACCCTTCCACCTGTCCCGACCCCCCTGTGTGAATAAAAAAAATAATTAAAAATAGTTTGCGTAATTTTCACTTCTAAAAAACACGATTATTTCGATTTACTAGAAATCTTTCCTTCCAAATTCGTTTCTTTTCATCCTATTAATTACTTACCAGGCACACCTCCAGGCTGGACCGTGTTTCGCGGCCAGTCCCGCTGGTTTGAAGTACAAATATTGTATTTTCTAATTTCTGCTATATAGAAATAACGTTTTTTTTTATTAAATTTAAAAAATTGTACGGCACCCACCCCCGTTAGTTTCGTAGTTGCTTAGCCCTCGCGCAGACGCGTGTTTTGACACCTCACACGCGTGGCTAGCTCTGAAAAAAGTTAAAAATTGTTAATATACCTACACCTAAAAATTCACCTAACCGATATAGCAAATTACTATTATCACAATAACTTTGCACTACGGAGTGGGATTTCGAGGCGGTTTTCGACGCTGTTGATCTTAATTAGGTTCTGTCCTACCCTTCCACCTGTCCCGACCCCCCTGTGTGAATAAAAAAAATAATTAAAAATAGTTTGCGTAATTTTCACTTCTAAAAAACACGATTATTTCGATTTACTAGAAATCTTTCCTTCCAAATTCGTTTCTTTTCATCCTATTAATTACTTACCAGGCACACCTCCAGGCTGGACCGTGTTTCGCGGCCAGTCCCGCTGGTTTGAAGTACAAATATTGTATTTTCTAATTTCTGCTATATAGAAATAACGTTTTTTATTATTAAATTTAAAAAATTGTACGGCACCCACCCCCGTTAGTTTCGTAGTTGCTTAGCCCTCGCGCAGACGCGTGTTTTGACACCTCACACGCGTGGCTAGCTCTGAAAAAAGTTAAAAATTGTTAATATACCTACACCTAAAAATTCACCTAACCGATATAGCAAATTACTATTATCACAATAACTTTGCACTACGGAGTGGGATTTCGAGGCGGTTTTCGACGCTGTTGATCTTAATTAGGTTCTGTCCTACCCTTCCACCTGTCCCGACCCCCTGTGTGAATAAAAAAAATAATTAAAAATAGTTTGCGTAATTTTCACTTCTAAAAAACACGATTATTTCGATTTACTAGAAATCTTTCCTTCCAAATTCGTTTCTTTTCATCCTATTAATTACTTACCAGGCACACCTCCAGGCTGGACCGTGTTTCGCGGCCAGTCCCGCTGGTTTGAAGTACAAATATTGTATTTTCTAATTTCTGCTATATAGAAATAACGTTTTTTATTATTAAATTTAAAAAATTGTACGGCACCCACCCCCGTTAGTTTCGTAGTTGCTTAGCCCTCGCGCAGACGCGTGTTTTGACACCTCACACGCGTGGCTAGCTCTGAAAAAAGTTAAAAATTGTTAATATACCTACACCTAAAAATTCACCTAACCGATATAGCAAATTACTATTATCACAATAACTTTGCACTACGGAGTGGGATTTCGAGGCGGTTTTCGACGCTGTTGATCTTAATTAGGTTCTGTCCTACCCTTCCACCTGTCCCGACCCCCCTGTGTGAATAAAAAAAATAATTAAAAATAGTTTGCGTAATTTTCACTTCTAAAAAACACGATTATTTCGATTTACTAGAAATCTTTCCTTCCAAATTCGTTTCTTTTCATCCTATTAATTACTTACCAGGCACACCTCCAGGCTGGACCGTGTTTCGCGGCCAGTCCCGCTGGTTTGAAGTACAAATATTGTATTTTCTAATTTCTGCTATATAGAAATAACGTTTTTTATTATTAAATTTAAAAAATTGTACGGCACCCACCCCCGTTAGTTTCGTAGTTGCTTAGCCCTCGCGCAGACGCGTGTTTTGACACCTCACACGCGTGGCTAGCTCTGAAAAAAGTTAAAAATTGTTAATATACCTACACCTAAAAATTCACCTAACCGATATAGCAAATTACTATTATCACAATAACTTTGCACTACGGAGTGGGATTTCGAGGCGGTTTTCGACGCTGTTGATCTTAATTAGGTTCTGTCCTACCCTTCCACCTGTCCCGACCCCCCTGTGTGAATAAAAAAAATAATTAAAAATAGTTTGCGTAATTTTCACTTCTAAAAAACACGATTATTTCGATTTACTAGAAATCTTTCCTTCCAAATTCGTTTCTTTTCATCCTATTAATTACTTACCAGGCACACCTCCAGGCTGGACCGTGTTTCGCGGCCAGTCCCGCTGGTTTGAAGTACAAATATTGTATTTTCTAATTTCTGCTATATAGAAATAACGTTTTTTATTATTAAATTTAAAAAATTGTACGGCACCCACCCCCGTTAGTTTCGTAGTTGCTTAGCCCTCGCGCAGACGCGTGTTTTGACACCTCACACGCGTGGCTAGCTCTGAAAAAAGTTAAAAATTGTTAATATACCTACACCTAAAAATTCACCTAACCGATATAGCAAATTACTATTATCACAATAACTTTGCACTACGGAGTGGGATTTCGAGGCGGTTTTCGACGCTGTTGATCTTAATTAGGTTCTGTCCTACCCTTCCACCTGTCCCGACCCCCTGTGTGAATAAAAAAAATAATTAAAAATAGTTTGCGTAATTTTCACTTCTAAAAAACACGATTATTTCGATTTACTAGAAATCTTTCCTTCCAAATTCGTTTCTTTTCATCCTATTAATTACTTACCAGGCACACCTCCAGGCTGGACCGTGTTTCGCGGCCAGTCCCGCTGGTTTGAAGTACAAATATTGTATTTTCTAATTTCTGCTATATAGAAATAACGTTTTTTATTATTAAATTTAAAAAATTGTACGGCACCCACCCCCGTTAGTTTCGTAGTTGCTTAGCCCTCGCGCAGACGCGTGTTTTGACACCTCACACGCGTGGCTAGCTCTGAAAAAAGTTAAAAATTGTTAATATACCTACACCTAAAAATTCACCTAACCGATATAGCAAATTACTATTATCACAATAACTTTGCACTACGGAGTGGGATTTCGAGGCGGTTTTCGACGCTGTTGATCTTAATTAGGTTCTGTCCTACCCTTCCACCTGTCCCGACCCCCCTGTGTGAATAAAAAAAATAATTAAAAATAGTTTGCGTAATTTTCACTTCTAAAAAACACGATTATTTCGATTTACTAGAAATCTTTCCTTCCAAATTCGTTTCTTTTCATCCTATTAATTACTTACCAGGCACACCTCCAGGCTGGACCGTGTTTCGCGGCCAGTCCCGCTGGTTTGAAGTACAAATATTGTATTTTCTAATTTCTGCTATATAGAAATAACGTTTTTTATTATTAAATTTAAAAAATTGTACGGCACCCACCCCCGTTAGTTTCGTAGTTGCTTAGCCCTCGCGCAGACGCGTGTTTTGACACCTCACACGCGTGGCTAGCTCTGAAAAAAGTTAAAAATTGTTAATATACCTACACCTAAAAATTCACCTAACCGATATAGCAAATTACTATTATCACAATAACTTTGCACTACGGAGTGGGATTTCGAGGCGGTTTTCGACGCTGTTGATCTTAATTAGGTTCTGTCCTACCCTTCCACCTGTCCCGACCCCCTGTGTGAATAAAAAAAATAATTAAAAATAGTTTGCGTAATTTTCACTTCTAAAAAACACGATTATTTCGATTTACTAGAAATCTTTCCTTCCAAATTCGTTTCTTTTCATCCTATTAATTACTTACCAGGCACACCTCCAGGCTGGACCGTGTTTCGCGGCCAGTCCCGCTGGTTTGAAGTACAAATATTGTATTTTCTAATTTCTGCTATATAGAAATAACGTTTTTTATTATTAAATTTAAAAAATTGTACGGCACCCACCCCCGTTAGTTTCGTAGTTGCTTAGCCCTCGCGCAGACGCGTGTTTTGACACCTCACACGCGTGGCTAGCTCTGAAAAAAGTTAAAAATTGTTAATATACCTACACCTAAAAATTCACCTAACCGATATAGCAAATTACTATTATCACAATAACTTTGCACTACGGAGTGGGATTTCGAGGCGGTTTTCGACGCTGTTGATCTTAATTAGGTTCTGTCCTACCCTTCCACCTGTCCCGACCCCCCTGTGTGAATAAAAAAAATAATTAAAAATAGTTTGCGTAATTTTCACTTCTAAAAAACACGATTATTTCGATTTACTAGAAATCTTTCCTTCCAAATTCGTTTCTTTTCATCCTATTAATTACTTACCAGGCACACCTCCAGGCTGGACCGTGTTTCGCGGCCAGTCCCGCTGGTTTGAAGTACAAATATTGTATTTTCTAATTTCTGCTATATAGAAATAACGTTTTTTATTATTAAATTTAAAAAATTGTACGGCACCCACCCCCGTTAGTTTCGTAGTTGCTTAGCCCTCGCGCAGACGCGTGTTTTGACACCTCACACGCGTGGCTAGCTCTGAAAAAAGTTAAAAATTGTTAATATACCTACACCTAAAAATTCACCTAACCGATATAGCAAATTACTATTATCACAATAACTTTGCACTACGGAGTGGGATTTCGAGGCGGTTTTCGACGCTGTTGATCTTAATTAGGTTCTGTCCTACCCTTCCACCTGTCCCGACCCCCTGTGTGAATAAAAAAAATAATTAAAAATAGTTTGCGTAATTTTCACTTCTAAAAAACACGATTATTTCGATTTACTAGAAATCTTTCCTTCCAAATTCGTTTCTTTTCATCCTATTAATTACTTACCAGGCACACCTCCAGGCTGGACCGTGTTTCGCGGCCAGTCCCGCTGGTTTGAAGTACAAATATTGTATTTTCTAATTTCTGCTATATAGAAATAACGTTTTTTATTATTAAATTTAAAAAATTGTACGGCACCCACCCCCGTTAGTTTCGTAGTTGCTTAGCCCTCGCGCAGACGCGTGTTTTGACACCTCACACGCGTGGCTAGCTCTGAAAAAAGTTAAAAATTGTTAATATACCTACACCTAAAAATTCACCTAACCGATATAGCAAATTACTATTATCACAATAACTTTGCACTACGGAGTGGGATTTCGAGGCGGTTTTCGACGCTGTTGATCTTAATTAGGTTCTGTCCTACCCTTCCACCTGTCCCGACCCCCCTGTGTGAATAAAAAAAATAATTAAAAATAGTTTGCGTAATTTTCACTTCTAAAAAACACGATTATTTCGATTTACTAGAAATCTTTCCTTCCAAATTCGTTTCTTTTTATCCTATTAATTACTTACCAGGCACACCTCCAGGCTGGACCGTGTTTCGCGGCCAGTCCCGCTGGTTTGAAGTACAAATATTGTATTTTCTAATTTCTGCTATATAGAAATAACGTTTTTTATTATTAAATTTAAAAAATTGTACGGCACCCACCCCCGTTAGTTTCGTAGTTGCTTAGCCCTCGCGCAGACGCGTGTTTTGACACCTCACACGCGTGGCTAGCTCTGAAAAAAGTTAAAAATTGTTAATATACCTACACCTAAAAATTCACCTAACCGATATAGCAAATTACTATTATCACAATAACTTTGCACTACGGAGTGGGATTTCGAGGCGGTTTTCGACGCTGTTGATCTTAATTAGGTTCTGTCCTACCCTTCCACCTGTCCCGACCCCCCTGTGTGAATAAAAAAAAAAATTAAAAATAGTTTGCGTAATTTTCACTTCTAAAAAACACGATTATTTCGATTTACTAGAAATCTTTCCTTCCAAATTCGTTTCTTTTCATCCTATTAATTACTTACCAGGCACACCTCCAGGCTGGACCGTGTTTCGCGGCCAGTCCCGCTGGTTTGAAGTACAAATATTGTATTTTCTAATTTCTGCTATATAGAAATAACGTTTTTTATTATTAAATTTAAAAAATTGTACGGCACCCACCCCCGTTAGTTTCGTAGTTGCTTAGCCCTCGCGCAGACGCGTGTTTTGACACCTCACACGCGTGGCTAGCTCTGAAAAAAGTTAAAAATTGTTAATATACCTACACCTAAAAATTCACCTAACCGATATAGCAAATTACTATTATCACAATAACTTTGCACTACGGAGTGGGATTTCGAGGCGGTTTTCGACGCTGTTGATCTTAATTAGGTTCTGTCCTACCCTTCCACCTGTCCCGACCCCCTGTGTGAATAAAAAAAATAATTAAAAATAGTTTGCGTAATTTTCACTTCTAAAAAACACGATTATTTCGATTTACTAGAAATCTTTCCTTCCAAATTCGTTTCTTTTCATCCTATTAATTACTTACCAGGCACACCTCCAGGCTGGACCGTGTTTCGCGGCCAGTCCCGCTGGTTTGAAGTACAAATATTGTATTTTCTAATTTCTGCTATATAGAAATAACGTTTTTTATTATTAAATTTAAAAAATTGTACGGCACCCACCCCCGTTAGTTTCGTAGTTGCTTAGCCCTCGCGCAGACGCGTGTTTTGACACCTCACACGCGTGGCTAGCTCTGAAAAAAGTTAAAAATTGTTAATATACCTACACCTAAAAATTCACCTAACCGATATAGCAAATTACTATTATCACAATAACTTTGCACTACGGAGTGGGATTTCGAGGCGGTTTTCGACGCTGTTGATCTTAATTAGGTTCTGTCCTACCCTTCCACCTGTCCCGACCCCCCTGTGTGAATAAAAAAAATAATTAAAAATAGTTTGCGTAATTTTCACTTCTAAAAAACACGATTATTTCGATTTACTAGAAATCTTTCCTTCCAAATTCGTTTCTTTTCATCCTATTAATTACTTACCAGGCACACCTCCAGGCTGGACCGTGTTTCGCGGCCAGTCCCGCTGGTTTGAAGTACAAATATTGTATTTTCTAATTTCTGCTATATAGAAATAACGTTTTTTATTATTAAATTTAAAAAATTGTACGGCACCCACCCCCGTTAGTTTCGTAGTTGCTTAGCCCTCGCGCAGACGCGTGTTTTGACACCTCACACGCGTGGCTAGCTCTGAAAAAAGTTAAAAATTGTTAATATACCTACACCTAAAAATTCACCTAACCGATATAGCAAATTACTATTATCACAATAACTTTGCACTACGGAGTGGGATTTCGAGGCGGTTTTCGACGCTGTTGATCTTAATTAGGTTCTGTCCTACCCTTCCACCTGTCCCGACCCCCTGTGTGAATAAAAAAAATAATTAAAAATAGTTTGCGTAATTTTCACTTCTAAAAAACACGATTATTTCGATTTACTAGAAATCTTTCCTTCCAAATTCGTTTCTTTTCATCCTATTAATTACTTACCAGGCACACCTCCAGGCTGGACCGTGTTTCGCGGCCAGTCCCGCTGGTTTGAAGTACAAATATTGTATTTTCTAATTTCTGCTATATAGAAATAACGTTTTTTATTATTAAATTTAAAAAATTGTACGGCACCCACCCCCGTTAGTTTCGTAGTTGCTTAGCCCTCGCGCAGACGCGTGTTTTGACACCTCACACGCGTGGCTAGCTCTGAAAAAAGTTAAAAATTGTTAATATACCTACACCTAAAAATTCACCTAACCGATATAGCAAATTACTATTATCACAATAACTTTGCACTACGGAGTGGGATTTCGAGGCGGTTTTCGACGCTGTTGATCTTAATTAGGTTCTGTCCTACCCTTCCACCTGTCCCGACCCCCCTGTGTGAATAAAAAAAATAATTAAAAATAGTTTGCGTAATTTTCACTTCTAAAAAACACGATTATTTCGATTTACTAGAAATCTTTCCTTCCAAATTCGTTTCTTTTCATCCTATTAATTACTTACCAGGCACACCTCCAGGCTGGACCGTGTTTCGCGGCCAGTCCCGCTGGTTTGAAGTACAAATATTGTATTTTCTAATTTCTGCTATATAGAAATAACGTTTTTTATTATTAAATTTAAAAAATTGTACGGCACCCACCCCCGTTAGTTTCGTAGTTGCTTAGCCCTCGCGCAGACGCGTGTTTTGACACCTCACACGCGTGGCTAGCTCTGAAAAAAGTTAAAAATTGTTAATATACCTACACCTAAAAATTCACCTAACCGATATAGCAAATTACTATTATCACAATAACTTTGCACTACGGAGTGGGATTTCGAGGCGGTTTTCGACGCTGTTGATCTTAATTAGGTTCTGTCCTACCCTTCCACCTGTCCCGACCCCCTGTGTGAATAAAAAAAATAATTAAAAATAGTTTGCGTAATTTTCACTTCTAAAAAACACGATTATTTCGATTTACTAGAAATCTTTCCTTCCAAATTCGTTTCTTTTCATCCTATTAATTACTTACCAGGCACACCTCCAGGCTGGACCGTGTTTCGCGGCCAGTCCCGCTGGTTTGAAGTACAAATATTGTATTTTCTAATTTCTGCTATATAGAAATAACGTTTTTTATTATTAAATTTAAAAAATTGTACGGCACCCACCCCCGTTAGTTTCGTAGTTGCTTAGCCCTCGCGCAGACGCGTGTTTTGACACCTCACACGCGTGGCTAGCTCTGAAAAAAGTTAAAAATTGTTAATATACCTACACCTAAAAATTCACCTAACCGATATAGCAAATTACTATTATCACAATAACTTTGCACTACGGAGTGGGATTTCGAGGCGGTTTTCGACGCTGTTGATCTTAATTAGGTTCTGTCCTACCCTTCCACCTGTCCCGACCCCCCTGTGTGAATAAAAAAAATAATTAAAAATAGTTTGCGTAATTTTCACTTCTAAAAAACACGATTATTTCGATTTACTAGAAATCTTTCCTTCCAAATTCGTTTCTTTTCATCCTATTAATTACTTACCAGGCACACCTCCAGGCTGGACCGTGTTTCGCGGCCAGTCCCGCTGGTTTGAAGTACAAATATTGTATTTTCTAATTTCTGCTATATAGAAATAACGTTTTTTATTATTAAATTTAAAAAATTGTACGGCACCCACCCCCGTTAGTTTCGTAGTTGCTTAGCCCTCGCGCAGACGCGTGTTTTGACACCTCACACGCGTGGCTAGCTCTGAAAAAAGTTAAAAATTGTTAATATACCTACACCTAAAAATTCACCTAACCGATATAGCAAATTACTATTATCACAATAACTTTGCACTACGGAGTGGGATTTCGAGGCGGTTTTCGACGCTGTTGATCTTAATTAGGTTCTGTCCTACCCTTCCACCTGTCCCGACCCCCCTGTGTGAATAAAAAAAAAAATTAAAAATAGTTTGCGTAATTTTCACTTCTAAAAAACACGATTATTTCGATTTACTAGAAATCTTTCCTTCCAAATTCGTTTCTTTTCATCCTATTAATTACTTACCAGGCACACCTCCAGGCTGGACCGTGTTTCGCGGCCAGTCCCGCTGGTTTGAAGTACAAATATTGTATTTTCTAATTTCTGCTATATAGAAATAACGTTTTTTATTATTAAATTTAAAAAATTGTACGGCACCCACCCCCGTTAGTTTCGTAGTTGCTTAGCCCTCGCGCAGACGCGTGTTTTGACACCTCACACGCGTGGCTAGCTCTGAAAAAAGTTAAAAATTGTTAATATACCTACACCTAAAAATTCACCTAACCGATATAGCAAATTACTATTATCACAATAACTTTGCACTACGGAGTGGGATTTCGAGGCGGTTTTCGACGCTGTTGATCTTAATTAGGTTCTGTCCTACCCTTCCACCTGTCCCGACCCCCTGTGTGAATAAAAAAAATAATTAAAAATAGTTTGCGTAATTTTCACTTCTAAAAAACACGATTATTTCGATTTACTAGAAATCTTTCCTTCCAAATTCGTTTCTTTTCATCCTATTAATTACTTACCAGGCACACCTCCAGGCTGGACCGTGTTTCGCGGCCAGTCCCGCTGGTTTGAAGTACAAATATTGTATTTTCTAATTTCTGCTATATAGAAATAACGTTTTTTATTATTAAATTTAAAAAATTGTACGGCACCCACCCCCGTTAGTTTCGTAGTTGCTTAGCCCTCGCGCAGACGCGTGTTTTGACACCTCACACGCGTGGCTAGCTCTGAAAAAAGTTAAAAATTGTTAATATACCTACACCTAAAAATTCACCTAACCGATATAGCAAATTACTATTATCACAATAACTTTGCACTACGGAGTGGGATTTCGAGGCGGTTTTCGACGCTGTTGATCTTAATTAGGTTCTGTCCTACCCTTCCACCTGTCCCGACCCCCCTGTGTGAATAAAAAAAATAATTAAAAATAGTTTGCGTAATTTTCACTTCTAAAAAACACGATTATTTCGATTTACTAGAAATCTTTCCTTCCAAATTCGTTTCTTTTCATCCTATTAATTACTTACCAGGCACACCTCCAGGCTGGACCGTGTTTCGCGGCCAGTCCCGCTGGTTTGAAGTACAAATATTGTATTTTCTAATTTCTGCTATATAGAAATAACGTTTTTTATTATTAAATTTAAAAAATTGTACGGCACCCACCCCCGTTAGTTTCGTAGTTGCTTAGCCCTCGCGCAGACGCGTGTTTTGACACCTCACACGCGTGGCTAGCTCTGAAAAAAGTTAAAAATTGTTAATATACCTACACCTAAAAATTCACCTAACCGATATAGCAAATTACTATTATCACAATAACTTTGCACTACGGAGTGGGATTTCGAGGCGGTTTTCGACGCTGTTGATCTTAATTAGGTTCTGTCCTACCCTTCCACCTGTCCCGACCCCCTGTGTGAATAAAAAAAATAATTAAAAATAGTTTGCGTAATTTTCACTTCTAAAAAACACGATTATTTCGATTTACTAGAAATCTTTCCTTCCAAATTCGTTTCTTTTCATCCTATTAATTACTTACCAGGCACACCTCCAGGCTGGACCGTGTTTCGCGGCCAGTCCCGCTGGTTTGAAGTACAAATATTGTATTTTCTAATTTCTGCTATATAGAAATAACGTTTTTTATTATTAAATTTAAAAAATTGTACGGCACCCACCCCCGTTAGTTTCGTAGTTGCTTAGCCCTCGCGCAGACGCGTGTTTTGACACCTCACACGCGTGGCTAGCTCTGAAAAAAGTTAAAAATTGTTAATATACCTACACCTAAAAATTCACCTAACCGATATAGCAAATTACTATTATCACAATAACTTTGCACTACGGAGTGGGATTTCGAGGCGGTTTTCGACGCTGTTGATCTTAATTAGGTTCTGTCCTACCCTTCCACCTGTCCCGACCCCCCTGTGTGAATAAAAAAAATAATTAAAAATAGTTTGCGTAATTTTCACTTCTAAAAAACACGATTATTTCGATTTACTAGAAATCTTTCCTTCCAAATTCGTTTCTTTTCATCCTATTAATTACTTACCAGGCACACCTCCAGGCTGGACCGTGTTTCGCGGCCAGTCCCGCTGGTTTGAAGTACAAATATTGTATTTTCTAATTTCTGCTATATAGAAATAACGTTTTTTATTATTAAATTTAAAAAATTGTACGGCACCCACCCCCGTTAGTTTCGTAGTTGCTTAGCCCTCGCGCAGACGCGTGTTTTGACACCTCACACGCGTGGCTAGCTCTGAAAAAAGTTAAAAATTGTTAATATACCTACACCTAAAAATTCACCTAACCGATATAGCAAATTACTATTATCACAATAACTTTGCACTACGGAGTGGGATTTCGAGGCGGTTTTCGACGCTGTTGATCTTAATTAGGTTCTGTCCTACCCTTCCACCTGTCCCGACCCCCTGTGTGAATAAAAAAAATAATTAAAAATAGTTTGCGTAATTTTCACTTCTAAAAAACACGATTATTTCGATTTACTAGAAATCTTTCCTTCCAAATTCGTTTCTTTTCATCCTATTAATTACTTACCAGGCACACCTCCAGGCTGGACCGTGTTTCGCGGCCAGTCCCGCTGGTTTGAAGTACAAATATTGTATTTTCTAATTTCTGCTATATAGAAATAACGTTTTTTATTATTAAATTTAAAAAATTGTACGGCACCCACCCCCGTTAGTTTCGTAGTTGCTTAGCCCTCGCGCAGACGCGTGTTTTGACACCTCACACGCGTGGCTAGCTCTGAAAAAAGTTAAAAATTGTTAATATACCTACACCTAAAAATTCACCTAACCGATATAGCAAATTACTATTATCACAATAACTTTGCACTACGGAGTGGGATTTCGAGGCGGTTTTCGACGCTGTTGATCTTAATTAGGTTCTGTCCTACCCTTCCACCTGTCCCGACCCCCCTGTGTGAATAAAAAAAATAATTAAAAATAGTTTGCGTAATTTTCACTTCTAAAAAACACGATTATTTCGATTTACTAGAAATCTTTCCTTCCAAATTCGTTTCTTTTCATCCTATTAATTACTTACCAGGCACACCTCCAGGCTGGACCGTGTTTCGCGGCCAGTCCCGCTGGTTTGAAGTACAAATATTGTATTTTCTAATTTCTGCTATATAGAAATAACGTTTTTTATTATTAAATTTAAAAAATTGTACGGCACCCACCCCCGTTAGTTTCGTAGTTGCTTAGCCCTCGCGCAGACGCGTGTTTTGACACCTCACACGCGTGGCTAGCTCTGAAAAAAGTTAAAAATTGTTAATATACCTACACCTAAAAATTCACCTAACCGATATAGCAAATTACTATTATCACAATAACTTTGCACTACGGAGTGGGATTTCGAGGCGGTTTTCGACGCTGTTGATCTTAATTAGGTTCTGTCCTACCCTTCCACCTGTCCCGACCCCCCTGTGTGAATAAAAAAAAAAATTAAAAATAGTTTGCGTAATTTTCACTTCTAAAAAACACGATTATTTCGATTTACTAGAAATCTTTCCTTCCAAATTCGTTTCTTTTCATCCTATTAATTACTTACCAGGCACACCTCCAGGCTGGACCGTGTTTCGCGGCCAGTCCCGCTGGTTTGAAGTACAAATATTGTATTTTCTAATTTCTGCTATATAGAAATAACGTTTTTTATTATTAAATTTAAAAAATTGTACGGCACCCACCCCCGTTAGTTTCGTAGTTGCTTAGCCCTCGCGCAGACGCGTGTTTTGACACCTCACACGCGTGGCTAGCTCTGAAAAAAGTTAAAAATTGTTAATATACCTACACCTAAAAATTCACCTAACCGATATAGCAAATTACTATTATCACAATAACTTTGCACTACGGAGTGGGATTTCGAGGCGGTTTTCGACGCTGTTGATCTTAATTAGGTTCTGTCCTACCCTTCCACCTGTCCCGACCCCCTGTGTGAATAAAAAAAATAATTAAAAATAGTTTGCGTAATTTTCACTTCTAAAAAACACGATTATTTCGATTTACTAGAAATCTTTCCTTCCAAATTCGTTTCTTTTCATCCTATTAATTACTTACCAGGCACACCTCCAGGCTGGACCGTGTTTCGCGGCCAGTCCCGCTGGTTTGAAGTACAAATATTGTATTTTCTAATTTCTGCTATATAGAAATAACGTTTTTTATTATTAAATTTAAAAAATTGTACGGCACCCACCCCCGTTAGTTTCGTAGTTGCTTAGCCCTCGCGCAGACGCGTGTTTTGACACCTCACACGCGTGGCTAGCTCTGAAAAAAGTTAAAAATTGTTAATATACCTACACCTAAAAATTCACCTAACCGATATAGCAAATTACTATTATCACAATAACTTTGCACTACGGAGTGGGATTTCGAGGCGGTTTTCGACGCTGTTGATCTTAATTAGGTTCTGTCCTACCCTTCCACCTGTCCCGACCCCCCTGTGTGAATAAAAAAAATAATTAAAAATAGTTTGCGTAATTTTCACTTCTAAAAAACACGATTATTTCGATTTACTAGAAATCTTTCCTTCCAAATTCGTTTCTTTTCATCCTATTAATTACTTACCAGGCACACCTCCAGGCTGGACCGTGTTTCGCGGCCAGTCCCGCTGGTTTGAAGTACAAATATTGTATTTTCTAATTTCTGCTATATAGAAATAACGTTTTTTATTATTAAATTTAAAAAATTGTACGGCACCCACCCCCGTTAGTTTCGTAGTTGCTTAGCCCTCGCGCAGACGCGTGTTTTGACACCTCACACGCGTGGCTAGCTCTGAAAAAAGTTAAAAATTGTTAATATACCTACACCTAAAAATTCACCTAACCGATATAGCAAATTACTATTATCACAATAACTTTGCACTACGGAGTGGGATTTCGAGGCGGTTTTCGACGCTGTTGATCTTAATTAGGTTCTGTCCTACCCTTCCACCTGTCCCGACCCCCTGTGTGAATAAAAAAAATAATTAAAAATAGTTTGCGTAATTTTCACTTCTAAAAAACACGATTATTTCGATTTACTAGAAATCTTTCCTTCCAAATTCGTTTCTTTTCATCCTATTAATTACTTACCAGGCACACCTCCAGGCTGGACCGTGTTTCGCGGCCAGTCCCGCTGGTTTGAAGTACAAATATTGTATTTTCTAATTTCTGCTATATAGAAATAACGTTTTTTATTATTAAATTTAAAAAATTGTACGGCACCCACCCCCGTTAGTTTCGTAGTTGCTTAGCCCTCGCGCAGACGCGTGTTTTGACACCTCACACGCGTGGCTAGCTCTGAAAAAAGTTAAAAATTGTTAATATACCTACACCTAAAAATTCACCTAACCGATATAGCAAATTACTATTATCACAATAACTTTGCACTACGGAGTGGGATTTCGAGGCGGTTTTCGACGCTGTTGATCTTAATTAGGTTCTGTCCTACCCTTCCACCTGTCCCGACCCCCCTGTGTGAATAAAAAAAATAATTAAAAATAGTTTGCGTAATTTTCACTTCTAAAAAACACGATTATTTCGATTTACTAGAAATCTTTCCTTCCAAATTCGTTTCTTTTCATCCTATTAATTACTTACCAGGCACACCTCCAGGCTGGACCGTGTTTCGCGGCCAGTCCCGCTGGTTTGAAGTACAAATATTGTATTTTCTAATTTCTGCTATATAGAAATAACGTTTTTTATTATTAAATTTAAAAAATTGTACGGCACCCACCCCCGTTAGTTTCGTAGTTGCTTAGCCCTCGCGCAGACGCGTGTTTTGACACCTCACACGCGTGGCTAGCTCTGAAAAAAGTTAAAAATTGTTAATATACCTACACCTAAAAATTCACCTAACCGATATAGCAAATTACTATTATCACAATAACTTTGCACTACGGAGTGGGATTTCGAGGCGGTTTTCGACGCTGTTGATCTTAATTAGGTTCTGTCCTACCCTTCCACCTGTCCCGACCCCCCTGTGTGAATAAAAAAAAAAATTAAAAATAGTTTGCGTAATTTTCACTTCTAAAAAACACGATTATTTCGATTTACTAGAAATCTTTCCTTCCAAATTCGTTTCTTTTCATCCTATTAATTACTTACCAGGCACACCTCCAGGCTGGACCGTGTTTCGCGGCCAGTCCCGCTGGTTTGAAGTACAAATATTGTATTTTCTAATTTCTGCTATATAGAAATAACGTTTTTTATTATTAAATTTAAAAAATTGTACGGCACCCACCCCCGTTAGTTTCGTAGTTGCTTAGCCCTCGCGCAGACGCGTGTTTTGACACCTCACACGCGTGGCTAGCTCTGAAAAAAGTTAAAAATTGTTAATATACCTACACCTAAAAATTCACCTAACCGATATAGCAAATTACTATTATCACAATAACTTTGCACTACGGAGTGGGATTTCGAGGCGGTTTTCGACGCTGTTGATCTTAATTAGGTTCTGTCCTACCCTTCCACCTGTCCCGACCCCCTGTGTGAATAAAAAAAATAATTAAAAATAGTTTGCGTAATTTTCACTTCTAAAAAACACGATTATTTCGATTTACTAGAAATCTTTCCTTCCAAATTCGTTTCTTTTCATCCTATTAATTACTTACCAGGCACACCTCCAGGCTGGACCGTGTTTCGCGGCCAGTCCCGCTGGTTTGAAGTACAAATATTGTATTTTCTAATTTCTGCTATATAGAAATAACGTTTTTTATTATTAAATTTAAAAAATTGTACGGCACCCACCCCCGTTAGTTTCGTAGTTGCTTAGCCCTCGCGCAGACGCGTGTTTTGACACCTCACACGCGTGGCTAGCTCTGAAAAAAGTTAAAAATTGTTAATATACCTACACCTAAAAATTCACCTAACCGATATAGCAAATTACTATTATCACAATAACTTTGCACTACGGAGTGGGATTTCGAGGCGGTTTTCGACGCTGTTGATCTTAATTAGGTTCTGTCCTACCCTTCCACCTGTCCCGACCCCCCTGTGTGAATAAAAAAAATAATTAAAAATAGTTTGCGTAATTTTCACTTCTAAAAAACACGATTATTTCGATTTACTAGAAATCTTTCCTTCCAAATTCGTTTCTTTTCATCCTATTAATTACTTACCAGGCACACCTCCAGGCTGGACCGTGTTTCGCGGCCAGTCCCGCTGGTTTGAAGTACAAATATTGTATTTTCTAATTTCTGCTATATAGAAATAACGTTTTTTATTATTAAATTTAAAAAATTGTACGGCACCCACCCCCGTTAGTTTCGTAGTTGCTTAGCCCTCGCGCAGACGCGTGTTTTGACACCTCACACGCGTGGCTAGCTCTGAAAAAAGTTAAAAATTGTTAATATACCTACACCTAAAAATTCACCTAACCGATATAGCAAATTACTATTATCACAATAACTTTGCACTACGGAGTGGGATTTCGAGGCGGTTTTCGACGCTGTTGATCTTAATTAGGTTCTGTCCTACCCTTCCACCTGTCCCGACCCCCTGTGTGAATAAAAAAAATAATTAAAAATAGTTTGCGTAATTTTCACTTCTAAAAAACACGATTATTTCGATTTACTAGAAATCTTTCCTTCCAAATTCGTTTCTTTTCATCCTATTAATTACTTACCAGGCACACCTCCAGGCTGGACCGTGTTTCGCGGCCAGTCCCGCTGGTTTGAAGTACAAATATTGTATTTTCTAATTTCTGCTATATAGAAATAACGTTTTTTATTATTAAATTTAAAAAATTGTACGGCACCCACCCCCGTTAGTTTCGTAGTTGCTTAGCCCTCGCGCAGACGCGTGTTTTGACACCTCACACGCGTGGCTAGCTCTGAAAAAAGTTAAAAATTGTTAATATACCTACACCTAAAAATTCACCTAACCGATATAGCAAATTACTATTATCACAATAACTTTGCACTACGGAGTGGGATTTCGAGGCGGTTTTCGACGCTGTTGATCTTAATTAGGTTCTGTCCTACCCTTCCACCTGTCCCGACCCCCCTGTGTGAATAAAAAAAATAATTAAAAATAGTTTGCGTAATTTTCACTTCTAAAAAACACGATTATTTCGATTTACTAGAAATCTTTCCTTCCAAATTCGTTTCTTTTCATCCTATTAATTACTTACCAGGCACACCTCCAGGCTGGACCGTGTTTCGCGGCCAGTCCCGCTGGTTTGAAGTACAAATATTGTATTTTCTAATTTCTGCTATATAGAAATAACGTTTTTTATTATTAAATTTAAAAAATTGTACGGCACCCACCCCCGTTAGTTTCGTAGTTGCTTAGCCCTCGCGCAGACGCGTGTTTTGACACCTCACACGCGTGGCTAGCTCTGAAAAAAGTTAAAAATTGTTAATATACCTACACCTAAAAATTCACCTAACCGATATAGCAAATTACTATTATCACAATAACTTTGCACTACGGAGTGGGATTTCGAGGCGGTTTTCGACGCTGTTGATCTTAATTAGGTTCTGTCCTACCCTTCCACCTGTCCCGACCCCCCTGTGTGAATAAAAAAAAAAAATAAAAATAGTTTGCGTAATTTTCACTTCTAAAAAACACGATTATTTCGATTTACTAGAAATCTTTCCTTCCAAATTCGTTTCTTTTCATCCTATTAATTACTTACCAGGCACACCTCCAGGCTGGACCGTGTTTCGCGGCCAGTCCCGCTGGTTTGAAGTACAAATATTGTATTTTCTAATTTCTGCTATATAGAAATAACGTTTTTTATTATTAAATTTAAAAAATTGTACGGCACCCACCCCCGTTAGTTTCGTAGTTGCTTAGCCCTCGCGCAGACGCGTGTTTTGACACCTCACACGCGTGGCTAGCTCTGAAAAAAGTTAAAAATTGTTAATATACCTACACCTAAAAATTCACCTAACCGATATAGCAAATTACTATTATCACAATAACTTTGCACTACGGAGTGGGATTTCGAGGCGGTTTTCGACGCTGTTGATCTTAATTAGGTTCTGTCCTACCCTTCCACCTGTCCCGACCCCCTGTGTGAATAAAAAAAATAATTAAAAATAGTTTGCGTAATTTTCACTTCTAAAAAACACGATTATTTCGATTTACTAGAAATCTTTCCTTCCAAATTCGTTTCTTTTCATCCTATTAATTACTTACCAGGCACACCTCCAGGCTGGACCGTGTTTCGCGGCCAGTCCCGCTGGTTTGAAGTACAAATATTGTATTTTCTAATTTCTGCTATATAGAAATAACGTTTTTTATTATTAAATTTAAAAAATTGTACGGCACCCACCCCCGTTAGTTTCGTAGTTGCTTAGCCCTCGCGCAGACGCGTGTTTTGACACCTCACACGCGTGGCTAGCTCTGAAAAAAGTTAAAAATTGTTAATATACCTACACCTAAAAATTCACCTAACCGATATAGCAAATTACTATTATCACAATAACTTTGCACTACGGAGTGGGATTTCGAGGCGGTTTTCGACGCTGTTGATCTTAATTAGGTTCTGTCCTACCCTTCCACCTGTCCCGACCCCCCTGTGTGAATAAAAAAAATAATTAAAAATAGTTTGCGTAATTTTCACTTCTAAAAAACACGATTATTTCGATTTACTAGAAATCTTTCCTTCCAAATTCGTTTCTTTTCATCCTATTAATTACTTACCAGGCACACCTCCAGGCTGGACCGTGTTTCGCGGCCAGTCCCGCTGGTTTGAAGTACAAATATTGTATTTTCTAATTTCTGCTATATAGAAATAACGTTTTTTATTATTAAATTTAAAAAATTGTACGGCACCCACCCCCGTTAGTTTCGTAGTTGCTTAGCCCTCGCGCAGACGCGTGTTTTGACACCTCACACGCGTGGCTAGCTCTGAAAAAAGTTAAAAATTGTTAATATACCTACACCTAAAAATTCACCTAACCGATATAGCAAATTACTATTATCACAATAACTTTGCACTACGGAGTGGGATTTCGAGGCGGTTTTCGACGCTGTTGATCTTAATTAGGTTCTGTCCTACCCTTCCACCTGTCCCGACCCCCCTGTGTGAATAAAAAAAATAATTAAAAATAGTTTGCGTAATTTTCACTTCTAAAAAACACGATTATTTCGATTTACTAGAAATCTTTCCTTCCAAATTCGTTTCTTTTCATCCTATTAATTACTTACCAGGCACACCTCCAGGCTGGACCGTGTTTCGCGGCCAGTCCCGCTGGTTTGAAGTACAAATATTGTATTTTCTAATTTCTGCTATATAGAAATAACGTTTTTTATTATTAAATTTAAAAAATTGTACGGCACCCACCCCCGTTAGTTTCGTAGTTGCTTAGCCCTCGCGCAGACGCGTGTTTTGACACCTCACACGCGTGGCTAGCTCTGAAAAAAGTTAAAAATTGTTAATATACCTACACCTAAAAATTCACCTAACCGATATAGCAAATTACTATTATCACAATAACTTTGCACTACGGAGTGGGATTTCGAGGCGGTTTTCGACGCTGTTGATCTTAATTAGGTTCTGTCCTACCCTTCCACCTGTCCCGACCCCCTGTGTGAATAAAAAAAATAATTAAAAATAGTTTGCGTAATTTTCACTTCTAAAAAACACGATTATTTCGATTTACTAGAAATCTTTCCTTCCAAATTCGTTTCTTTTCATCCTATTAATTACTTACCAGGCACACCTCCAGGCTGGACCGTGTTTCGCGGCCAGTCCCGCTGGTTTGAAGTACAAATATTGTATTTTCTAATTTCTGCTATATAGAAATAACGTTTTTTATTATTAAATTTAAAAAATTGTACGGCACCCACCCCCGTTAGTTTCGTAGTTGCTTAGCCCTCGCGCAGACGCGTGTTTTGACACCTCACACGCGTGGCTAGCTCTGAAAAAAGTTAAAAATTGTTAATATACCTACACCTAAAAATTCACCTAACCGATATAGCAAATTACTATTATCACAATAACTTTGCACTACGGAGTGGGATTTCGAGGCGGTTTTCGACGCTGTTGATCTTAATTAGGTTCTGTCCTACCCTTCCACCTGTCCCGACCCCCCTGTGTGAATAAAAAAAAAAATTAAAAATAGTTTGCGTAATTTTCACTTCTAAAAAACACGATTATTTCGATTTACTAGAAATCTTTCCTTCCAAATTCGTTTCTTTTCATCCTATTAATTACTTACCAGGCACACCTCCAGGCTGGTCCCGCTGGTTTGAAGTACAAATATTGTATTTTCTAATTTCTGCTATATAGAAATAACGTTTTTTATTATTAAATTTAAAAAATTGTACGGCACCCACCCCCGTTAGTTTCGTAGTTGCTTAGCCCTCGCGCAGACGCGTGTTTTGACACCTCACACGCGTGGCTAGCTCTGAAAAAAGTTAAAAATTGTTAATATACCTACACCTAAAAATTCACCTAACCGATATAGCAAATTACTATTATCACAATAACTTTTCACTCGACGCTCGACTCTCGCCGCGGACGGACGTGTTTGTGCGCTCTCCCGCTCCAGTGTTGTGTTTCGTGTTATTATTCGTCGCTGCCACGTGACGTCATCGTAGTCGCCCCGACTACTCCGATTTAAAATCAAATCAAGAAATTGATTTGATTTTAATAACTCAAAAAACTGCCTTTTTCAAGGCATCCCTGTTTCATTATCAGTCATTCGTGAGTAGCTTCACTAGGCCCCTTCTGGGTAAAACCACAGTTTCGTGGTCCTCGGTTGAAACCTTACGGTGTCAACGAAGCCGAGTGGGGTGTTGACCCAATTCACACCCGCCGAACCCCTTCAGGGCGAGGCAGTTAGTTGGACGGGTCCCAGATAACCGGCCTTGGGGGATCTCCTAGTCGGCTCTGGTGACAGTTTTGCTTTCCAGCTACTCACCTAGTGTCTTTAGGGTGTGTCTACACCCTTCGCGCTAGACTGGTCAGGGCCCCGTTCGCACATTAAGATTGGCGACGGGTTACAAGCTTAGGGCTCACCAATAGGTACTCACCTCTCTGTCTACACCCGACAGAGAGGGTCACACATCCCCGGGCCCATCCACCCGGGGAGATAGGTATAGGGTTTTAGTCTACGTGGGAATAATTTTCCACCATTCCCTCCCTAATCTAGCTTCCCCTCCGACCATGGAGGACGCCTATATTTTGGCGTTCTTCAGAGAGGTCCTTTTTAAGGACCCCGATTTCCTAGCGAGATATGGCGACAAGCTATGTCATCGCTCCACCCCCACTCCGTCCCAGGGCGCACTCGCGAACTTCAGCGACGCCCTCGAAAGCCCGCTATCGCCACCTGCATGCGAACAAGGCATTCCGCCTTTTGTTCCGGCAGACAATGTTCCGGCCGAAAATTCGGCCCCCATTGTCTCACCCGCCTTTGTCTCGACAGATAATACTCAGGCCGCTAATCCGGCCCCTATTGTCTCGCCCGCTACTGCCCCGGCAGTAAATAAGTCGGCCGCTAATCCGGCTCCCTTTGTCGCGCCCGCCATTGTTCCGGCCGCCATTGTCTCGGAGACAATAAACCCGACGCAGCTGCGCACCGAAACTGACTCGACTCGCCCAGAGAGTATGGACACGTCAGTCCCACTCTCCGAGGAAGAAGCCCGCACCTCCTCCTCCAGCGATGACGACTTCCAAGTCGTGGTCAAAGGAGGCAAGAGAAAGGCGGCTAAATCCTCCGCCCCCGCTGGCCCGGTCACCAAGGCCCAGAAAAAACAGGACGACTTATCATCCAGCTCCACAACCGCCCCTAGTCCGCGGGCCAGTCGCCCCGCCAGCCCTAGGGCTTGCCCACCCGCTCCTACCGCGAGGAAGCAGAAGCCCCCTCCCCCGATATACGTCCAGGAAAAGTCCAAATGGACTGAAATATCTAAAATGTGTGTTGATCGCAAGATCAACTATACTAACGCCCGATCCACCCTCCAGGGGATCAAAGTTACGGTCCCCACGTCTGCGGACTTTAGGGACCTCTCCCGCGCCCTACGTGAAAGGAACTACTCCTTTCACACTTACTCCCTTCCGGAGGAAACCCCTACTCGCGTCGTAATAAGGCGCGTTCCACAAGAAATCTCCACCGAGGAGATTAAGAGCGACCTCATCGCTCAAGGAATCCCAGTATCCGCCGTCCATCGCTTACATAAAGCGAGACAGGGCCTAGTCTACGACATGGTCCTGGTCATCTGTGACCCCACAGACGGTCACCACCCGATTTTTAAAGTTAAGTCGGTGTGTTCGCTCTCAGGCATCTCAATAGAGAAGCCTTACAGAGCTCAATTAATTGGACAGTGTCATCGCTGCCAATTATATGGTCACTCGCAGTCCAACTGCTATGCCACCCCTAGATGCGTCAAGTGTCTAGGAGAGCATGGCACCGCCGACTGTACCCGCCCAAAAGATAGGGAACTATGTTTAGAGCCTCCCAGCTGTGTACTCTGCGGCCAATCGGGACACCCGGCAAATTACCGGGGCTGTCCTAAGGCCCCGAAGTCCTCCTCTTCCAAACTCGCGAAACGCGCGAGCGACCGCCAGCACAGGGAAAGCCCCTGGGGAAAGCCTCCTTCCGCGCTGATGCCGGTGCGGCTCAGTCCGCAGAGGCCGTCTCCCTGGGCTAACCTTAATCACCTGAAGGCTCCCGCAGCTTCGGTGCCCTCTATTCCCGCGCAACCAGCGCAACCCGCTCAACTTCCAGCGCTGATGGCTTCCGCCATCCCAGCGCCTTTGGTAGCCCCCGCGGCCCCTACGGCCTCTCCAGCGAAACCTCAGGGAACCCAGGGCCGAAACAGCGCCCAAATTATACTTAGTACATACGCGGCTCTCTTCACCACCGCCGCGGACAAAATGGCGGAAGAAATCGTTGCTGCAAACGGTAACGCACTCCGCCTTATGGAAATCCTCAGCGCGTATCCCGAGATCGCGCAAGTTCTACACTCACTCAAATATTAATTCTCAATGGATAATACGAGAGTAAACAGTAACAAACCCCGATCCCTTAAATTAGGCTTCTTCAACGCAAATGGCGTTTCAGGTCAACGCGATGAGATCGCCGCTTTCCTCCGCGACCATCAGCTTGACATCCTCCTCATACAGGAAACCTTTTTAAAACCGCATCACCGAAACCCGAATATTGCCAACTATAAACTAGTTCGCAACGACAGGTCTCGATGCCACAGGGGTGGCACACTAATATACTTTAGGAAATCTTTGTATTGCATCCCTATCGACCCACCTTCTCTCTTCTCCCATCTGGAGACCTCTATCTGTCGGCTCGGCATGACTGGTCATCAACCGATCACCATCATCTCTGCTTATATTCCACCAGACAATGGTCCGGAGGATCCCATCTCTCTCCAAAAGGACTTCACCGCCCTCTTCGGTATGAGTGACTCCGTCATATTGGCGGGGGATCTTAATGCCAAACACCCGGCGTGGAATAGTAGCACGACTTCTACCAGAGGTCGGATCATTTCCAAGTTAGGCGAATCCCTTAACTTTGACGTCATCGCTCCAATGAGCCCGACTCACTTCCCAGGTAATCCTAATCACCTTCCCGATGTTCTCGATGTAGCGCTGCTCAAGAATGTGAACCTCCGTTTGCAATCGATTGAGACGTTCCACGAGCTAAACTCTGACCACCGCCCTGTAGTCATGCATCTTGCACCCTACTCGGGCCCGATCGACCCCAACCGCCCCCCTCAGACCCAGACGATAACCGACTGGAGGAAAGTAAGCGAAAGACTGAAATCCACCACGTCGCCTCACTTAGACACCATCCCCGATCACTTAGTGTCAGTCGCCGACACGACGGCCGCAATCGACTCGTTTACAGAGCACATACAATCCGTATTGACGGATTGTTCACGGGAAGTTCCGGTGATGGAAGACCGTCGCTGGAAACTACCTACTGACGTACGTGACCTGATAACCGAGAAGAACGCGGCCATCCGTGCCTACGACTCCTTCCCTTGTGACGCGAACAAAGCCCACATGCGCCATTTACAGCGTGCTGTAAAGAAACGCATAGGGGAGGTACGCTCAGAGGGTTGGAACAAGATGCTGAGTGAACTCGAGCCCACTCACCAAGCCTTCTGGCACCTTCAGAGGAAATTGCGCTCCTCCGAGGAGGTCTCTATGCCTCCCCTCATCCGCCCCGACAAGAGCGTCGCGTTCGACAGCACCGACAAGGCCGAATGCCTTGCTGACAGCCTAGAGTCCCAGTGTTCTCCCAGCTCTCAACCAGTAGACCAAGCTCACCTGAACAAGGTCGACGCTGAAGTCGAACGGAGAGCCTCCCTTCCACCCGTTGAAGACCCTGATGATCCTCTGCCTCCCGTCACTCCAGATGAAGTGCACGACATCGTAAAAGGGCTCCAAGCTCGTAAAGCCCCCGGTTCGGACGGTATTACCAACAAGGTATACAAACTCCTACCTGCCCCTCTAATAATGCTCATGACCGCCATCTTCAATGGCGCCATGAGCAACAACATCTTCCCACAAGCGTGGAAAGAAGCAACAGTCATCGGTATCCCAAAGCCAGGCAAGCCAAAGTCTGAGCCCTCCAGCTACCGTCCCATTAGCTTACTCAACGTTCTCGGCAAAATCTACGAGAGGCTTATTTATAAGCGTCTCAAAGACTACGCCGAAGCAAAGAGCCTCATTCCCAACGAGCAGTTTGGTTTCCGTCCACAACACTCGAGTATCCACCAGGTCCACCGTATCGTAGAGCACTTGTGCGCCGGTATGCAACGTAACGCGACGACGGGTGTGCTATTCTTCGACATAGCGAAAGCCTTCGACAAAGTCTGGCACAACGGCTTGTTATACAAGCTTTACCAACTAGGAGTGCCAGATCGTCTCGTGCTCATCTTACGAGACTTTTTGTCGAATCGCACCTTCCGCTATCGCATCGAGGGTGCACTCTCGTCCCCTCACCCTATTCGCGCCGGTGTCCCTCAGGGTTCCGTCATATCTCCTCTAGTTTTCACGCTGTTCACCAGCGATATCCCACAGAGTAAAAAGGCTCAGTTGGCTCTCTTCGCCGACGACACTGCCGTTTACTATACCGGTCATTGTCCCAATGCTATAGCTCGTACTCTCCAAACCTCCGCAAACGTCTTAGGCGCTTGGTTCCGGAAATGGAGAATCGAGGTCAACCCCGATAAGAGTCAGGCGGTTCTCTTCTCGAGACGTCGTCGAGTCCCACCCCCTCTTCCCAGCCCGATCACTATGTACGGCAAGCCAATCCCTTGGGAGAAGCAAGCCAAATACCTAGGCGTGATCCTTGATCAAAACTTAACGTTCAAAGAGCACATTAAGGCTGTTCGCGCGCGCGCCGCTTTCGCTCTTGGTAGACTCCACTTTATTCTGACAGCCCGTTGCAAACTGTCACTTAAATGCAAGCTGCGCATCTACACCGCAGTCATCCGTCCCATCATGACCTATGCCTGCGTTGTATTCGCGCACGCTCACCCACGTCATCTCCATAAGATGCAGACCCTCCAGAACCGTTTCCTCAGAAAGGTCACGGGTGCCCCCTTCTATGTCCGTAATATAAATCTCCACATCGATCTTAAAATGCCTACCATAAACCAGTTCATGAAACGCTTATCGAAGCGTTTCTTTGACTGTGGCATAAAACACCCCAACCCCTTGATCTCAGCGGCCGCCCGCTACACTCCTTCCCGTATTAGTAGTATTCGCCGACCAAGGCATACCTTAATCGCCCCCGACGACGCCACTACCCTCCTCCAGGAGAGTAGTAAGGCAACCAGCACGCTTCATAAGCCCAAAACCCGATCGCCGTCCTACCGTCCTCGCCGCCGAGGCCCGCCGCGACGCCCAAATCTACGCCCCTCCCGACCCTTGCTCGAGCCAGCCCGCGCCGCTGAGCCTGTAGCTTTAAATTCGTCCCTAAATAATATCATTCCTGATCCAGCTAGTCATTTGCTGCCCTCTTCCAGCGACGCCCTAAGCCGAGGTTCGTACCCCACAGGGGGTGCCCTTAGCGTGTAGTCGCTTAGTTTTTAGTTAGTATTTAAGTTTAAGTCCTGGCTGGAGGCCTTAATTTATTAGGGAATCCACAGGCAAGTCCGTCTAAGCAGACGACAACCTCATAGGTTGACCTGCGAGATGCCATTTATAAAAAAAAAAAAAACACAATAACTTTGCACTACGGAGTGGGATTTCGAGGCGGTTTTCGACGCTGTTGATCTTAATTAGGTTCTGTCCTACCCTTCCACCTGTCCCGACCCCCTGTGTGAATAAAAAAAATAATTAAAAATAGTTTGCGTAATTTTCACTTCTAAAAAACACGATTATTTCGATTTACTAGAAATCTTTCCTTCCAAATTCGTTTCTTTTCATCCTATTAATTACTTACCAGGCACACCTCCAGGCTGGACCGTGTTTCGCGGCCAGTCCCGCTGGTTTGAAGTACAAATATTGTATTTTCTAATTTCTGCTATATAGAAATAACGTTTTTTATTATTAAATTTAAAAAATTGTACGGCACCCACCCCCGTTAGTTTCGTAGTTGCTTAGCCCTCGCGCAGACGCGTGTTTTGACACCTCACACGCGTGGCTAGCTCTGAAAAAAGTTAAAAATTGTTAATATACCTACACCTAAAAATTCACCTAACCGATATAGCAAATTACTATTATCACAATAACTTTGCACTACGGAGTGGGATTTCGAGGCGGTTTTCGACGCTGTTGATCTTAATTAGGTTCTGTCCTACCCTTCCACCTGTCCCGACCCCCCTGTGTGAATAAAAAAAATAATTAAAAATAGTTTGCGTAATTTTCACTTCTAAAAAACACGATTATTTCGATTTACTAGAAATCTTTCCTTCCAAATTCGTTTCTTTTCATCCTATTAATTACTTACCAGGCACACCTCCAGGCTGGACCGTGTTTCGCGGCCAGTCCCGCTGGTTTGAAGTACAAATATTGTATTTTCTAATTTCTGCTATATAGAAATAACGTTTTTTATTATTAAATTTAAAAAATTGTACGGCACCCACCCCCGTTAGTTTCGTAGTTGCTTAGCCCTCGCGCAGACGCGTGTTTTGACACCTCACACGCGTGGCTAGCTCTGAAAAAAGTTAAAAATTGTTAATATACCTACACCTAAAAATTCACCTAACCGATATAGCAAATTACTATTATCACAATAACTTTGCACTACGGAGTGGGATTTCGAGGCGGTTTTCGACGCTGTTGATCTTAATTAGGTTCTGTCCTACCCTTCCACCTGTCCCGACCCCCTGTGTGAATAAAAAAAATAATTAAAAATAGTTTGCGTAATTTTCACTTCTAAAAAACACGATTATTTCGATTTACTAGAAATCTTTCCTTCCAAATTCGTTTCTTTTCATCCTATTAATTACTTACCAGGCACACCTCCAGGCTGGACCGTGTTTCGCGGCCAGTCCCGCTGGTTTGAAGTACAAATATTGTATTTTCTAATTTCTGCTATATAGAAATAACGTTTTTTATTATTAAATTTAAAAAATTGTACGGCACCCACCCCCGTTAGTTTCGTAGTTGCTTAGCCCTCGCGCAGACGCGTGTTTTGACACCTCACACGCGTGGCTAGCTCTGAAAAAAGTTAAAAATTGTTAATATACCTACACCTAAAAATTCACCTAACCGATATAGCAAATTACTATTATCACAATAACTTTGCACTACGGAGTGGGATTTCGAGGCGGTTTTCGACGCTGTTGATCTTAATTAGGTTCTGTCCTACCCTTCCACCTGTCCCGACCCCCCTGTGTGAATAAAAAAAAAAATTAAAAATAGTTTGCGTAATTTTCACTTCTAAAAAACACGATTATTTCGATTTACTAGAAATCTTTCCTTCCAAATTCGTTTCTTTTCATCCTATTAATTACTTACCAGGCACACCTCCAGGCTGGACCGTGTTTCGCGGCCAGTCCCGCTGGTTTGAAGTACAAATATTGTATTTTCTAATTTCTGCTATATAGAAATAACGTTTTTTATTATTAAATTTAAAAAATTGTACGGCACCCACCCCCGTTAGTTTCGTAGTTGCTTAGCCCTCGCGCAGACGCGTGTTTTGACACCTCACACGCGTGGCTAGCTCTGAAAAAAGTTAAAAATTGTTAATATACCTACACCTAAAAATTCACCTAACCGATATAGCAAATTACTATTATCACAATAACTTTGCACTACGGAGTGGGATTTCGAGGCGGTTTTCGACGCTGTTGATCTTAATTAGGTTCTGTCCTACCCTTCCACCTGTCCCGACCCCCTGTGTGAATAAAAAAAATAATTAAAAATAGTTTGCGTAATTTTCACTTCTAAAAAACACGATTATTTCGATTTACTAGAAATCTTTCCTTCCAAATTCGTTTCTTTTCATCCTATTAATTACTTACCAGGCACACCTCCAGGCTGGACCGTGTTTCGCGGCCAGTCCCGCTGGTTTGAAGTACAAATATTGTATTTTCTAATTTCTGCTATATAGAAATAACGTTTTTTATTATTAAATTTAAAAAATTGTACGGCACCCACCCCCGTTAGTTTCGTAGTTGCTTAGCCCTCGCGCAGACGCGTGTTTTGACACCTCACACGCGTGGCTAGCTCTGAAAAAAGTTAAAAATTGTTAATATACCTACACCTAAAAATTCACCTAACCGATATAGCAAATTACTATTATCACAATAACTTTGCACTACGGAGTGGGATTTCGAGGCGGTTTTCGACGCTGTTGATCTTAATTAGGTTCTGTCCTACCCTTCCACCTGTCCCGACCCCCCTGTGTGAATAAAAAAAAAAATTAAAAATAGTTTGCGTAATTTTCACTTCTAAAAAACACGATTATTTCGATTTACTAGAAATCTTTCCTTCCAAATTCGTTTCTTTTCATCCTATTAATTACTTACCAGGCACACCTCCAGGCTGGACCGTGTTTCGCGGCCAGTCCCGCTGGTTTGAAGTACAAATATTGTATTTTCTAATTTCTGCTATATAGAAATAACGTTTTTTATTATTAAATTTAAAAAATTGTACGGCACCCACCCCCGTTAGTTTCGTAGTTGCTTAGCCCTCGCGCAGACGCGTGTTTTGACACCTCACACGCGTGGCTAGCTCTGAAAAAAGTTAAAAATTGTTAATATACCTACACCTAAAAATTCACCTAACCGATATAGCAAATTACTATTATCACAATAACTTTGCACTACGGAGTGGGATTTCGAGGCGGTTTTCGACGCTGTTGATCTTAATTAGGTTCTGTCCTACCCTTCCACCTGTCCCGACCCCCTGTGTGAATAAAAAAAATAATTAAAAATAGTTTGCGTAATTTTCACTTCTAAAAAACACGATTATTTCGATTTACTAGAAATCTTTCCTTCCAAATTCGTTTCTTTTCATCCTATTAATTACTTACCAGGCACACCTCCAGGCTGGACCGTGTTTCGCGGCCAGTCCCGCTGGTTTGAAGTACAAATATTGTATTTTCTAATTTCTGCTATATAGAAATAACGTTTTTTATTATTAAATTTAAAAAATTGTACGGCACCCACCCCCGTTAGTTTCGTAGTTGCTTAGCCCTCGCGCAGACGCGTGTTTTGACACCTCACACGCGTGGCTAGCTCTGAAAAAAGTTAAAAATTGTTAATATACCTACACCTAAAAATTCACCTAACCGATATAGCAAATTACTATTATCACAATAACTTTGCACTACGGAGTGGGATTTCGAGGCGGTTTTCGACGCTGTTGATCTTAATTAGGTTCTGTCCTACCCTTCCACCTGTCCCGACCCCCCTGTGTGAATAAAAAAAATAATTAAAAATAGTTTGCGTAATTTTCACTTCTAAAAAACACGATTATTTCGATTTACTAGAAATCTTTCCTTCCAAATTCGTTTCTTTTCATCCTATTAATTACTTACCAGGCACACCTCCAGGCTGGACCGTGTTTCGCGGCCAGTCCCGCTGGTTTGAAGTACAAATATTGTATTTTCTAATTTCTGCTATATAGAAATAACGTTTTTTATTATTAAATTTAAAAAATTGTACGGCACCCACCCCCGTTAGTTTCGTAGTTGCTTAGCCCTCGCGCAGACGCGTGTTTTGACACCTCACACGCGTGGCTAGCTCTGAAAAAAGTTAAAAATTGTTAATATACCTACACCTAAAAATTCACCTAACCGATATAGCAAATTACTATTATCACAATAACTTTGCACTACGGAGTGGGATTTCGAGGCGGTTTTCGACGCTGTTGATCTTAATTAGGTTCTGTCCTACCCTTCCACCTGTCCCGACCCCCCTGTGTGAATAAAAAAAAAAATTAAAAATAGTTTGCGTAATTTTCACTTCTAAAAAACACGATTATTTCGATTTACTAGAAATCTTTCCTTCCAAATTCGTTTCTTTTCATCCTATTAATTACTTACCAGGCACACCTCCAGGCTGGACCGTGTTTCGCGGCCAGTCCCGCTGGTTTGAAGTACAAATATTGTATTTTCTAATTTCTGCTATATAGAAATAACGTTTTTTATTATTAAATTTAAAAAATTGTACGGCACCCACCCCCGTTAGTTTCGTAGTTGCTTAGCCCTCGCGCAGACGCGTGTTTTGACACCTCACACGCGTGGCTAGCTCTGAAAAAAGTTAAAAATTGTTAATATACCTACACCTAAAAATTCACCTAACCGATATAGCAAATTACTATTATCACAATAACTTTGCACTACGGAGTGGGATTTCGAGGCGGTTTTCGACGCTGTTGATCTTAATTAGGTTCTGTCCTACCCTTCCACCTGTCCCGACCCCCTGTGTGAATAAAAAAAATAATTAAAAATAGTTTGCGTAATTTTCACTTCTAAAAAACACGATTATTTCGATTTACTAGAAATCTTTCCTTCCAAATTCGTTTCTTTTCATCCTATTAATTACTTACCAGGCACACCTCCAGGCTGGACCGTGTTTCGCGGCCAGTCCCGCTGGTTTGAAGTACAAATATTGTATTTTCTAATTTCTGCTATATAGAAATAACGTTTTTTATTATTAAATTTAAAAAATTGTACGGCACCCACCCCCGTTAGTTTCGTAGTTGCTTAGCCCTCGCGCAGACGCGTGTTTTGACACCTCACACGCGTGGCTAGCTCTGAAAAAAGTTAAAAATTGTTAATATACCTACACCTAAAAATTCACCTAACCGATATAGCAAATTACTATTATCACAATAACTTTGCACTACGGAGTGGGATTTCGAGGCGGTTTTCGACGCTGTTGATCTTAATTAGGTTCTGTCCTACCCTTCCACCTGTCCCGACCCCCCTGTGTGAATAAAAAAAATAATTAAAAATAGTTTGCGTAATTTTCACTTCTAAAAAACACGATTATTTCGATTTACTAGAAATCTTTCCTTCCAAATTCGTTTCTTTTCATCCTATTAATTACTTACCAGGCACACCTCCAGGCTGGACCGTGTTTCGCGGCCAGTCCCGCTGGTTTGAAGTACAAATATTGTATTTTCTAATTTCTGCTATATAGAAATAACGTTTTTTATTATTAAATTTAAAAAATTGTACGGCACCCACCCCCGTTAGTTTCGTAGTTGCTTAGCCCTCGCGCAGACGCGTGTTTTGACACCTCACACGCGTGGCTAGCTCTGAAAAAAGTTAAAAATTGTTAATATACCTACACCTAAAAATTCACCTAACCGATATAGCAAATTACTATTATCACAATAACTTTGCACTACGGAGTGGGATTTCGAGGCGGTTTTCGACGCTGTTGATCTTAATTAGGTTCTGTCCTACCCTTCCACCTGTCCCGACCCCCTGTGTGAATAAAAAAAATAATTAAAAATAGTTTGCGTAATTTTCACTTCTAAAAAACACGATTATTTCGATTTACTAGAAATCTTTCCTTCCAAATTCGTTTCTTTTCATCCTATTAATTACTTACCAGGCACACCTCCAGGCTGGACCGTGTTTCGCGGCCAGTCCCGCTGGTTTGAAGTACAAATATTGTATTTTCTAATTTCTGCTATATAGAAATAACGTTTTTTATTATTAAATTTAAAAAATTGTACGGCACCCACCCCCGTTAGTTTCGTAGTTGCTTAGCCCTCGCGCAGACGCGTGTTTTGACACCTCACACGCGTGGCTAGCTCTGAAAAAAGTTAAAAATTGTTAATATACCTACACCTAAAAATTCACCTAACCGATATAGCAAATTACTATTATCACAATAACTTTGCACTACGGAGTGGGATTTCGAGGCGGTTTTCGACGCTGTTGATCTTAATTAGGTTCTGTCCTACCCTTCCACCTGTCCCGACCCCCCTGTGTGAATAAAAAAAAAAATTAAAAATAGTTTGCGTAATTTTCACTTCTAAAAAACACGATTATTTCGATTTACTAGAAATCTTTCCTTCCAAATTCGTTTCTTTTCATCCTATTAATTACTTACCAGGCACACCTCCAGGCTGGACCGTGTTTCGCGGCCAGTCCCGCTGGTTTGAAGTACAAATATTGTATTTTCTAATTTCTGCTATATAGAAATAACGTTTTTTATTATTAAATTTAAAAAATTGTACGGCACCCACCCCCGTTAGTTTCGTAGTTGCTTAGCCCTCGCGCAGACGCGTGTTTTGACACCTCACACGCGTGGCTAGCTCTGAAAAAAGTTAAAAATTGTTAATATACCTACACCTAAAAATTCACCTAACCGATATAGCAAATTACTATTATCACAATAACTTTGCACTACGGAGTGGGATTTCGAGGCGGTTTTCGACGCTGTTGATCTTAATTAGGTTCTGTCCTACCCTTCCACCTGTCCCGACCCCCTGTGTGAATAAAAAAAATAATTAAAAATAGTTTGCGTAATTTTCACTTCTAAAAAACACGATTATTTCGATTTACTAGAAATCTTTCCTTCCAAATTCGTTTCTTTTCATCCTATTAATTACTTACCAGGCACACCTCCAGGCTGGACCGTGTTTCGCGGCCAGTCCCGCTGGTTTGAAGTACAAATATTGTATTTTCTAATTTCTGCTATATAGAAATAACGTTTTTTATTATTAAATTTAAAAAATTGTACGGCACCCACCCCCGTTAGTTTCGTAGTTGCTTAGCCCTCGCGCAGACGCGTGTTTTGACACCTCACACGCGTGGCTAGCTCTGAAAAAAGTTAAAAATTGTTAATATACCTACACCTAAAAATTCACCTAACCGATATAGCAAATTACTATTATCACAATAACTTTGCACTACGGAGTGGGATTTCGAGGCGGTTTTCGACGCTGTTGATCTTAATTAGGTTCTGTCCTACCCTTCCACCTGTCCCGACCCCCCTGTGTGAATAAAAAAAATAATTAAAAATAGTTTGCGTAATTTTCACTTCTAAAAAACACGATTATTTCGATTTACTAGAAATCTTTCCTTCCAAATTCGTTTCTTTTCATCCTATTAATTACTTACCAGGCACACCTCCAGGCTGGACCGTGTTTCGCGGCCAGTCCCGCTGGTTTGAAGTACAAATATTGTATTTTCTAATTTCTGCTATATAGAAATAACGTTTTTTATTATTAAATTTAAAAAATTGTACGGCACCCACCCCCGTTAGTTTCGTAGTTGCTTAGCCCTCGCGCAGACGCGTGTTTTGACACCTCACACGCGTGGCTAGCTCTGAAAAAAGTTAAAAATTGTTAATATACCTACACCTAAAAATTCACCTAACCGATATAGCAAATTACTATTATCACAATAACTTTGCACTACGGAGTGGGATTTCGAGGCGGTTTTCGACGCTGTTGATCTTAATTAGGTTCTGTCCTACCCTTCCACCTGTCCCGACCCCCTGTGTGAATAAAAAAAATAATTAAAAATAGTTTGCGTAATTTTCACTTCTAAAAAACACGATTATTTCGATTTACTAGAAATCTTTCCTTCCAAATTCGTTTCTTTTCATCCTATTAATTACTTACCAGGCACACCTCCAGGCTGGACCGTGTTTCGCGGCCAGTCCCGCTGGTTTGAAGTACAAATATTGTATTTTCTAATTTCTGCTATATAGAAATAACGTTTTTTATTATTAAATTTAAAAAATTGTACGGCACCCACCCCCGTTAGTTTCGTAGTTGCTTAGCCCTCGCGCAGACGCGTGTTTTGACACCTCACACGCGTGGCTAGCTCTGAAAAAAGTTAAAAATTGTTAATATACCTACACCTAAAAATTCACCTAACCGATATAGCAAATTACTATTATCACAATAACTTTGCACTACGGAGTGGGATTTCGAGGCGGTTTTCGACGCTGTTGATCTTAATTAGGTTCTGTCCTACCCTTCCACCTGTCCCGACCCCCTGTGTGAATAAAAAAAATAATTAAAAATAGTTTGCGTAATTTTCACTTCTAAAAAACACGATTATTTCGATTTACTAGAAATCTTTCCTTCCAAATTCGTTTCTTTTCATCCTATTAATTACTTACCAGGCACACCTCCAGGCTGGACCGTGTTTCGCGGCCAGTCCCGCTGGTTTGAAGTACAAATATTGTATTTTCTAATTTCTGCTATATAGAAATAACGTTTTTTATTATTAAATTTAAAAAATTGTACGGCACCCACCCCCGTTAGTTTCGTAGTTGCTTAGCCCTCGCGCAGACGCGTGTTTTGACACCTCACACGCGTGGCTAGCTCTGAAAAAAGTTAAAAATTGTTAATATACCTACACCTAAAAATTCACCTAACCGATATAGCAAATTACTATTATCACAATAACTTTGCACTACGGAGTGGGATTTCGAGGCGGTTTTCGACGCTGTTGATCTTAATTAGGTTCTGTCCTACCCTTCCACCTGTCCCGACCCCCCTGTGTGAATAAAAAAAATAATTAAAAATAGTTTGCGTAATTTTCACTTCTAAAAAACACGATTATTTCGATTTACTAGAAATCTTTCCTTCCAAATTCGTTTCTTTTCATCCTATTAATTACTTACCAGGCACACCTCCAGGCTGGACCGTGTTTCGCGGCCAGTCCCGCTGGTTTGAAGTACAAATATTGTATTTTCTAATTTCTGCTATATAGAAATAACGTTTTTTATTATTAAATTTAAAAAATTGTACGGCACCCACCCCCGTTAGTTTCGTAGTTGCTTAGCCCTCGCGCAGACGCGTGTTTTGACACCTCACACGCGTGGCTAGCTCTGAAAAAAGTTAAAAATTGTTAATATACCTACACCTAAAAATTCACCTAACCGATATAGCAAATTACTATTATCACAATAACTTTGCACTACGGAGTGGGATTTCGAGGCGGTTTTCGACGCTGTTGATCTTAATTAGGTTCTGTCCTACCCTTCCACCTGTCCCGACCCCCTGTGTGAATAAAAAAAATAATTAAAAATAGTTTGCGTAATTTTCACTTCTAAAAAACACGATTATTTCGATTTACTAGAAATCTTTCCTTCCAAATTCGTTTCTTTTCATCCTATTAATTACTTACCAGGCACACCTCCAGGCTGGACCGTGTTTCGCGGCCAGTCCCGCTGGTTTGAAGTACAAATATTGTATTTTCTAATTTCTGCTATATAGAAATAACGTTTTTTATTATTAAATTTAAAAAATTGTACGGCACCCACCCCCGTTAGTTTCGTAGTTGCTTAGCCCTCGCGCAGACGCGTGTTTTGACACCTCACACGCGTGGCTAGCTCTGAAAAAAGTTAAAAATTGTTAATATACCTACACCTAAAAATTCACCTAACCGATATAGCAAATTACTATTATCACAATAACTTTGCACTACGGAGTGGGATTTCGAGGCGGTTTTCGACGCTGTTGATCTTAATTAGGTTCTGTCCTACCCTTCCACCTGTCCCGACCCCCTGTGTGAATAAAAAAAATAATTAAAAATAGTTTGCGTAATTTTCACTTCTAAAAAACACGATTATTTCGATTTACTAGAAATCTTTCCTTCCAAATTCGTTTCTTTTCATCCTATTAATTACTTACCAGGCACACCTCCAGGCTGGACCGTGTTTCGCGGCCAGTCCCGCTGGTTTGAAGTACAAATATTGTATTTTCTAATTTCTGCTATATAGAAATAACGTTTTTTATTATTAAATTTAAAAAATTGTACGGCACCCACCCCCGTTAGTTTCGTAGTTGCTTAGCCCTCGCGCAGACGCGTGTTTTGACACCTCACACGCGTGGCTAGCTCTGAAAAAAGTTAAAAATTGTTAATATACCTACACCTAAAAATTCACCTAACCGATATAGCAAATTACTATTATCACAATAACTTTGCACTACGGAGTGGGATTTCGAGGCGGTTTTCGACGCTGTTGATCTTAATTAGGTTCTGTCCTACCCTTCCACCTGTCCCGACCCCCCTGTGTGAATAAAAAAAATAATTAAAAATAGTTTGCGTAATTTTCACTTCTAAAAAACACGATTATTTCGATTTACTAGAAATCTTTCCTTCCAAATTCGTTTCTTTTCATCCTATTAATTACTTACCAGGCACACCTCCAGGCTGGACCGTGTTTCGCGGCCAGTCCCGCTGGTTTGAAGTACAAATATTGTATTTTCTAATTTCTGCTATATAGAAATAACGTTTTTTATTATTAAATTTAAAAAATTGTACGGCACCCACCCCCGTTAGTTTCGTAGTTGCTTAGCCCTCGCGCAGACGCGTGTTTTGACACCTCACACGCGTGGCTAGCTCTGAAAAAAGTTAAAAATTGTTAATATACCTACACCTAAAAATTCACCTAACCGATATAGCAAATTACTATTATCACAATAACTTTGCACTACGGAGTGGGATTTCGAGGCGGTTTTCGACGCTGTTGATCTTAATTAGGTTCTGTCCTACCCTTCCACCTGTCCCGACCCCCTGTGTGAATAAAAAAAATAATTAAAAATAGTTTGCGTAATTTTCACTTCTAAAAAACACGATTATTTCGATTTACTAGAAATCTTTCCTTCCAAATTCGTTTCTTTTCATCCTATTAATTACTTACCAGGCACACCTCCAGGCTGGACCGTGTTTCGCGGCCAGTCCCGCTGGTTTGAAGTACAAATATTGTATTTTCTAATTTCTGCTATATAGAAATAACGTTTTTTATTATTAAATTTAAAAAATTGTACGGCACCCACCCCCGTTAGTTTCGTAGTTGCTTAGCCCTCGCGCAGACGCGTGTTTTGACACCTCACACGCGTGGCTAGCTCTGAAAAAAGTTAAAAATTGTTAATATACCTACACCTAAAAATTCACCTAACCGATATAGCAAATTACTATTATCACAATAACTTTGCACTACGGAGTGGGATTTCGAGGCGGTTTTCGACGCTGTTGATCTTAATTAGGTTCTGTCCTACCCTTCCACCTGTCCCGACCCCCTGTGTGAATAAAAAAAATAATTAAAAATAGTTTGCGTAATTTTCACTTCTAAAAAACACGATTATTTCGATTTACTAGAAATCTTTCCTTCCAAATTCGTTTCTTTTCATCCTATTAATTACTTACCAGGCACACCTCCAGGCTGGACCGTGTTTCGCGGCCAGTCCCGCTGGTTTGAAGTACAAATATTGTATTTTCTAATTTCTTCTGCTATATAGAAATAACGTTTTTTATTATTAAATTTAAAAAATTGTACGGCACCCACCCCCGTTAGTTTCGTAGTTGCTTAGCCCTCGCGCAGACGCGTGTTTTGACACCTCACACGCGTGGCTAGCTCTGAAAAAAGTTAAAAATTGTTAATATACCTACACCTAAAAATTCACCTAACCGATATAGCAAATTACTATTATCACAATAACTTTGCACTACGGAGTGGGATTTCGAGGCGGTTTTCGACGCTGTTGATCTTAATTAGGTTCTGTCCTACCCTTCCACCTGTCCCGACCCCCCTGTGTGAATAAAAAAAAAAATTAAAAATAGTTTGCGTAATTTTCACTTCTAAAAAACACGATTATTTCGATTTACTAGAAATCTTTCCTTCCAAATTCGTTTCTTTTCATCCTATTAATTACTTACCAGGCACACCTCCAGGCTGGACCGTGTTTCGCGGCCAGTCCCGCTGGTTTGAAGTACAAATATTGTATTTTCTAATTTCTGCTATATAGAAATAACGTTTTTTATTATTAAATTTAAAAAATTGTACGGCACCCACCCCCGTTAGTTTCGTAGTTGCTTAGCCCTCGCGCAGACGCGTGTTTTGACACCTCACACGCGTGGCTAGCTCTGAAAAAAGTTAAAAATTGTTAATATACCTACACCTAAAAATTCACCTAACCGATATAGCAAATTACTATTATCACAATAACTTTGCACTACGGAGTGGGATTTCGAGGCGGTTTTCGACGCTGTTGATCTTAATTAGGTTCTGTCCTACCCTTCCACCTGTCCCGACCCCCTGTGTGAATAAAAAAAATAATTAAAAATAGTTTGCGTAATTTTCACTTCTAAAAAACACGATTATTTCGATTTACTAGAAATCTTTCCTTCCAAATTCGTTTCTTTTCATCCTATTAATTACTTACCAGGCACACCTCCAGGCTGGACCGTGTTTCGCGGCCAGTCCCGCTGGTTTGAAGTACAAATATTGTATTTTCTAATTTCTGCTATATAGAAATAACGTTTTTTATTATTAAATTTAAAAAATTGTACGGCACCCACCCCCGTTAGTTTCGTAGTTGCTTAGCCCTCGCGCAGACGCGTGTTTTGACACCTCACACGCGTGGCTAGCTCTGAAAAAAGTTAAAAATTGTTAATATACCTACACCTAAAAATTCACCTAACCGATATAGCAAATTACTATTATCACAATAACTTTGCACTACGGAGTGGGATTTCGAGGCGGTTTTCGACGCTGTTGATCTTAATTAGGTTCTGTCCTACCCTTCCACCTGTCCCGACCCCCCTGTGTGAATAAAAAAAATAATTAAAAATAGTTTGCGTAATTTTCACTTCTAAAAAACACGATTATTTCGATTTACTAGAAATCTTTCCTTCCAAATTCGTTTCTTTTCATCCTATTAATTACTTACCAGGCACACCTCCAGGCTGGACCGTGTTTCGCGGCCAGTCCCGCTGGTTTGAAGTACAAATATTGTATTTTCTAATTTCTGCTATATAGAAATAACGTTTTTTATTATTAAATTTAAAAAATTGTACGGCACCCACCCCCGTTAGTTTCGTAGTTGCTTAGCCCTCGCGCAGACGCGTGTTTTGACACCTCACACGCGTGGCTAGCTCTGAAAAAAGTTAAAAATTGTTAATATACCTACACCTAAAAATTCACCTAACCGATATAGCAAATTACTATTATCACAATAACTTTGCACTACGGAGTGGGATTTCGAGGCGGTTTTCGACGCTGTTGATCTTAATTAGGTTCTGTCCTACCCTTCCACCTGTCCCGACCCCCTGTGTGAATAAAAAAAATAATTAAAAATAGTTTGCGTAATTTTCACTTCTAAAAAACACGATTATTTCGATTTACTAGAAATCTTTCCTTCCAAATTCGTTTCTTTTCATCCTATTAATTACTTACCAGGCACACCTCCAGGCTGGACCGTGTTTCGCGGCCAGTCCCGCTGGTTTGAAGTACAAATATTGTATTTTCTAATTTCTGCTATATAGAAATAACGTTTTTTATTATTAAATTTAAAAAATTGTACGGCACCCACCCCCGTTAGTTTCGTAGTTGCTTAGCCCTCGCGCAGACGCGTGTTTTGACACCTCACACGCGTGGCTAGCTCTGAAAAAAGTTAAAAATTGTTAATATACCTACACCTAAAAATTCACCTAACCGATATAGCAAATTACTATTATCACAATAACTTTGCACTACGGAGTGGGATTTCGAGGCGGTTTTCGACGCTGTTGATCTTAATTAGGTTCTGTCCTACCCTTCCACCTGTCCCGACCCCCCTGTGTGAATAAAAAAAATAATTAAAAATAGTTTGCGTAATTTTCACTTCTAAAAAACACGATTATTTCGATTTACTAGAAATCTTTCCTTCCAAATTCGTTTCTTTTCATCCTATTAATTACTTACCAGGCACACCTCCAGGCTGGACCGTGTTTCGCGGCCAGTCCCGCTGGTTTGAAGTACAAATATTGTATTTTCTAATTTCTGCTATATAGAAATAACGTTTTTTATTATTAAATTTAAAAAATTGTACGGCACCCACCCCCGTTAGTTTCGTAGTTGCTTAGCCCTCGCGCAGACGCGTGTTTTGACACCTCACACGCGTGGCTAGCTCTGAAAAAAGTTAAAAATTGTTAATATACCTACACCTAAAAATTCACCTAACCGATATAGCAAATTACTATTATCACAATAACTTTGCACTACGGAGTGGGATTTCGAGGCGGTTTTCGACGCTGTTGATCTTAATTAGGTTCTGTCCTACCCTTCCACCTGTCCCGACCCCCCTGTGTGAATAAAAAAAATAATTAAAAATAGTTTGCGTAATTTTCACTTCTAAAAAACACGATTATTTCGATTTACTAGAAATCTTTCCTTCCAAATTCGTTTCTTTTCATCCTATTAATTACTTACCAGGCACACCTCCAGGCTGGACCGTGTTTCGCGGCCAGTCCCGCTGGTTTGAAGTACAAATATTGTATTTTCTAATTTCTGCTATATAGAAATAACGTTTTTTATTATTAAATTTAAAAAATTGTACGGCACCCACCCCCGTTAGTTTCGTAGTTGCTTAGCCCTCGCGCAGACGCGTGTTTTGACACCTCACACGCGTGGCTAGCTCTGAAAAAAGTTAAAAATTGTTAATATACCTACACCTAAAAATTCACCTAACCGATATAGCAAATTACTATTATCACAATAACTTTGCACTACGGAGTGGGATTTCGAGGCGGTTTTCGACGCTGTTGATCTTAATTAGGTTCTGTCCTACCCTTCCACCTGTCCCGACCCCCTGTGTGAATAAAAAAAATAATTAAAAATAGTTTGCGTAATTTTCACTTCTAAAAAACACGATTATTTCGATTTACTAGAAATCTTTCCTTCCAAATTCGTTTCTTTTCATCCTATTAATTACTTACCAGGCACACCTCCAGGCTGGACCGTGTTTCGCGGCCAGTCCCGCTGGTTTGAAGTACAAATATTGTATTTTCTAATTTCTGCTATATAGAAATAACGTTTTTTATTATTAAATTTAAAAAATTGTACGGCACCCACCCCCGTTAGTTTCGTAGTTGCTTAGCCCTCGCGCAGACGCGTGTTTTGACACCTCACACGCGTGGCTAGCTCTGAAAAAAGTTAAAAATTGTTAATATACCTACACCTAAAAATTCACCTAACCGATATAGCAAATTACTATTATCACAATAACTTTGCACTACGGAGTGGGATTTCGAGGCGGTTTTCGACGCTGTTGATCTTAATTAGGTTCTGTCCTACCCTTCCACCTGTCCCGACCCCCTGTGTGAATAAAAAAAATAATTAAAAATAGTTTGCGTAATTTTCACTTCTAAAAAACACGATTATTTCGATTTACTAGAAATCTTTCCTTCCAAATTCGTTTCTTTTCATCCTATTAATTACTTACCAGGCACACCTCCAGGCTGGACCGTGTTTCGCGGCCAGTCCCGCTGGTTTGAAGTACAAATATTGTATTTTCTAATTTCTGCTATATAGAAATAACGTTTTTTATTATTAAATTTAAAAAATTGTACGGCACCCACCCCCGTTAGTTTCGTAGTTGCTTAGCCCTCGCGCAGACGCGTGTTTTGACACCTCACACGCGTGGCTAGCTCTGAAAAAAGTTAAAAATTGTTAATATACCTACACCTAAAAATTCACCTAACCGATATAGCAAATTACTATTATCACAATAACTTTGCACTACGGAGTGGGATTTCGAGGCGGTTTTCGACGCTGTTGATCTTAATTAGGTTCTGTCCTACCCTTCCACCTGTCCCGACCCCCCTGTGTGAATAAAAAAAATAATTAAAAATAGTTTGCGTAATTTTCACTTCTAAAAAACACGATTATTTCGATTTACTAGAAATCTTTCCTTCCAAATTCGTTTCTTTTCATCCTATTAATTACTTACCAGGCACACCTCCAGGCTGGACCGTGTTTCGCGGCCAGTCCCGCTGGTTTGAAGTACAAATATTGTATTTTCTAATTTCTGCTATATAGAAATAACGTTTTTTATTATTAAATTTAAAAAATTGTACGGCACCCACCCCCGTTAGTTTCGTAGTTGCTTAGCCCTCGCGCAGACGCGTGTTTTGACACCTCACACGCGTGGCTAGCTCTGAAAAAAGTTAAAAATTGTTAATATACCTACACCTAAAAATTCACCTAACCGATATAGCAAATTACTATTATCACAATAACTTTGCACTACGGAGTGGGATTTCGAGGCGGTTTTCGACGCTGTTGATCTTAATTAGGTTCTGTCCTACCCTTCCACCTGTCCCGACCCCCCTGTGTGAATAAAAAAAATAATTAAAAATAGTTTGCGTAATTTTCACTTCTAAAAAACACGATTATTTCGATTTACTAGAAATCTTTCCTTCCAAATTCGTTTCTTTTCATCCTATTAATTACTTACCAGGCACACCTCCAGGCTGGACCGTGTTTCGCGGCCAGTCCCGCTGGTTTGAAGTACAAATATTGTATTTTCTAATTTCTGCTATATAGAAATAACGTTTTTTATTATTAAATTTAAAAAATTGTACGGCACCCACCCCCGTTAGTTTCGTAGTTGCTTAGCCCTCGCGCAGACGCGTGTTTTGACACCTCACACGCGTGGCTAGCTCTGAAAAAAGTTAAAAATTGTTAATATACCTACACCTAAAAATTCACCTAACCGATATAGCAAATTACTATTATCACAATAACTTTGCACTACGGAGTGGGATTTCGAGGCGGTTTTCGACGCTGTTGATCTTAATTAGGTTCTGTCCTACCCTTCCACCTGTCCCGACCCCCTGTGTGAATAAAAAAAATAATTAAAAATAGTTTGCGTAATTTTCACTTCTAAAAAACACGATTATTTCGATTTACTAGAAATCTTTCCTTCCAAATTCGTTTCTTTTCATCCTATTAATTACTTACCAGGCACACCTCCAGGCTGGACCGTGTTTCGCGGCCAGTCCCGCTGGTTTGAAGTACAAATATTGTATTTTCTAATTTCTGCTATATAGAAATAACGTTTTTTATTATTAAATTTAAAAAATTGTACGGCACCCACCCCCGTTAGTTTCGTAGTTGCTTAGCCCTCGCGCAGACGCGTGTTTTGACACCTCACACGCGTGGCTAGCTCTGAAAAAAGTTAAAAATTGTTAATATACCTACACCTAAAAATTCACCTAACCGATATAGCAAATTACTATTATCACAATAACTTTGCACTACGGAGTGGGATTTCGAGGCGGTTTTCGACGCTGTTGATCTTAATTAGGTTCTGTCCTACCCTTCCACCTGTCCCGACCCCCCTGTGTGAATAAAAAAAATAATTAAAAATAGTTTGCGTAATTTTCACTTCTAAAAAACACGATTATTTCGATTTACTAGAAATCTTTCCTTCCAAATTCGTTTCTTTTTATCCTATTAATTACTTACCAGGCACACCTCCAGGCTGGACCGTGTTTCGCGGCCAGTCCCGCTGGTTTGAAGTACAAATATTGTATTTTCTAATTTCTGCTATATAGAAATAACGTTTTTTATTATTAAATTTAAAAAATTGTACGGCACCCACCCCCGTTAGTTTCGTAGTTGCTTAGCCCTCGCGCAGACGCGTGTTTTGACACCTCACACGCGTGGCTAGCTCTGAAAAAAGTTAAAAATTGTTAATATACCTACACCTAAAAATTCACCTAACCGATATAGCAAATTACTATTATCACAATAACTTTGCACTACGGAGTGGGATTTCGAGGCGGTTTTCGACGCTGTTGATCTTAATTAGGTTCTGTCCTACCCTTCCACCTGTCCCGACCCCCCTGTGTGAATAAAAAAAAAAATTAAAAATAGTTTGCGTAATTTTCACTTCTAAAAAACACGATTATTTCGATTTACTAGAAATCTTTCCTTCCAAATTCGTTTCTTTTCATCCTATTAATTACTTACCAGGCACACCTCCAGGCTGGACCGTGTTTCGCGGCCAGTCCCGCTGGTTTGAAGTACAAATATTGTATTTTCTAATTTCTGCTATATAGAAATAACGTTTTTTATTATTAAATTTAAAAAATTGTACGGCACCCACCCCCGTTAGTTTCGTAGTTGCTTAGCCCTCGCGCAGACGCGTGTTTTGACACCTCACACGCGTGGCTAGCTCTGAAAAAAGTTAAAAATTGTTAATATACCTACACCTAAAAATTCACCTAACCGATATAGCAAATTACTATTATCACAATAACTTTGCACTACGGAGTGGGATTTCGAGGCGGTTTTCGACGCTGTTGATCTTAATTAGGTTCTGTCCTACCCTTCCACCTGTCCCGACCCCCTGTGTGAATAAAAAAAATAATTAAAAATAGTTTGCGTAATTTTCACTTCTAAAAAACACGATTATTTCGATTTACTAGAAATCTTTCCTTCCAAATTCGTTTCTTTTCATCCTATTAATTACTTACCAGGCACACCTCCAGGCTGGACCGTGTTTCGCGGCCAGTCCCGCTGGTTTGAAGTACAAATATTGTATTTTCTAATTTCTGCTATATAGAAATAACGTTTTTTATTATTAAATTTAAAAAATTGTACGGCACCCACCCCCGTTAGTTTCGTAGTTGCTTAGCCCTCGCGCAGACGCGTGTTTTGACACCTCACACGCGTGGCTAGCTCTGAAAAAAGTTAAAAATTGTTAATATACCTACACCTAAAAATTCACCTAACCGATATAGCAAATTACTATTATCACAATAACTTTGCACTACGGAGTGGGATTTCGAGGCGGTTTTCGACGCTGTTGATCTTAATTAGGTTCTGTCCTACCCTTCCACCTGTCCCGACCCCCCTGTGTGAATAAAAAAAATAATTAAAAATAGTTTGCGTAATTTTCACTTCTAAAAAACACGATTATTTCGATTTACTAGAAATCTTTCCTTCCAAATTCGTTTCTTTTCATCCTATTAATTACTTACCAGGCACACCTCCAGGCTGGACCGTGTTTCGCGGCCAGTCCCGCTGGTTTGAAGTACAAATATTGTATTTTCTAATTTCTGCTATATAGAAATAACGTTTTTTATTATTAAATTTAAAAAATTGTACGGCACCCACCCCCGTTAGTTTCGTAGTTGCTTAGCCCTCGCGCAGACGCGTGTTTTGACACCTCACACGCGTGGCTAGCTCTGAAAAAAGTTAAAAATTGTTAATATACCTACACCTAAAAATTCACCTAACCGATATAGCAAATTACTATTATCACAATAACTTTGCACTACGGAGTGGGATTTCGAGGCGGTTTTCGACGCTGTTGATCTTAATTAGGTTCTGTCCTACCCTTCCACCTGTCCCGACCCCCTGTGTGAATAAAAAAAATAATTAAAAATAGTTTGCGTAATTTTCACTTCTAAAAAACACGATTATTTCGATTTACTAGAAATCTTTCCTTCCAAATTCGTTTCTTTTCATCCTATTAATTACTTACCAGGCACACCTCCAGGCTGGACCGTGTTTCGCGGCCAGTCCCGCTGGTTTGAAGTACAAATATTGTATTTTCTAATTTCTGCTATATAGAAATAACGTTTTTTATTATTAAATTTAAAAAATTGTACGGCACCCACCCCCGTTAGTTTCGTAGTTGCTTAGCCCTCGCGCAGACGCGTGTTTTGACACCTCACACGCGTGGCTAGCTCTGAAAAAAGTTAAAAATTGTTAATATACCTACACCTAAAAATTCACCTAACCGATATAGCAAATTACTATTATCACAATAACTTTGCACTACGGAGTGGGATTTCGAGGCGGTTTTCGACGCTGTTGATCTTAATTAGGTTCTGTCCTACCCTTCCACCTGTCCCGACCCCCCTGTGTGAATAAAAAAAATAATTAAAAATAGTTTGCGTAATTTTCACTTCTAAAAAACACGATTATTTCGATTTACTAGAAATCTTTCCTTCCAAATTCGTTTCTTTTCATCCTATTAATTACTTACCAGGCACACCTCCAGGCTGGACCGTGTTTCGCGGCCAGTCCCGCTGGTTTGAAGTACAAATATTGTATTTTCTAATTTCTGCTATATAGAAATAACGTTTTTTATTATTAAATTTAAAAAATTGTACGGCACCCACCCCCGTTAGTTTCGTAGTTGCTTAGCCCTCGCGCAGACGCGTGTTTTGACACCTCACACGCGTGGCTAGCTCTGAAAAAAGTTAAAAATTGTTAATATACCTACACCTAAAAATTCACCTAACCGATATAGCAAATTACTATTATCACAATAACTTTGCACTACGGAGTGGGATTTCGAGGCGGTTTTCGACGCTGTTGATCTTAATTAGGTTCTGTCCTACCCTTCCACCTGTCCCGACCCCCTGTGTGAATAAAAAAAATAATTAAAAATAGTTTGCGTAATTTTCACTTCTAAAAAACACGATTATTTCGATTTACTAGAAATCTTTCCTTCCAAATTCGTTTCTTTTCATCCTATTAATTACTTACCAGGCACACCTCCAGGCTGGACCGTGTTTCGCGGCCAGTCCCGCTGGTTTGAAGTACAAATATTGTATTTTCTAATTTCTGCTATATAGAAATAACGTTTTTTATTATTAAATTTAAAAAATTGTACGGCACCCACCCCCGTTAGTTTCGTAGTTGCTTAGCCCTCGCGCAGACGCGTGTTTTGACACCTCACACGCGTGGCTAGCTCTGAAAAAAGTTAAAAATTGTTAATATACCTACACCTAAAAATTCACCTAACCGATATAGCAAATTACTATTATCACAATAACTTTGCACTACGGAGTGGGATTTCGAGGCGGTTTTCGACGCTGTTGATCTTAATTAGGTTCTGTCCTACCCTTCCACCTGTCCCGACCCCCCTGTGTGAATAAAAAAAATAATTAAAAATAGTTTGCGTAATTTTCACTTCTAAAAAACACGATTATTTCGATTTACTAGAAATCTTTCCTTCCAAATTCGTTTCTTTTCATCCTATTAATTACTTACCAGGCACACCTCCAGGCTGGACCGTGTTTCGCGGCCAGTCCCGCTGGTTTGAAGTACAAATATTGTATTTTCTAATTTCTGCTATATAGAAATAACGTTTTTTATTATTAAATTTAAAAAATTGTACGGCACCCACCCCCGTTAGTTTCGTAGTTGCTTAGCCCTCGCGCAGACGCGTGTTTTGACACCTCACACGCGTGGCTAGCTCTGAAAAAAGTTAAAAATTGTTAATATACCTACACCTAAAAATTCACCTAACCGATATAGCAAATTACTATTATCACAATAACTTTGCACTACGGAGTGGGATTTCGAGGCGGTTTTCGACGCTGTTGATCTTAATTAGGTTCTGTCCTACCCTTCCACCTGTCCCGACCCCCCTGTGTGAATAAAAAAAAAAATTAAAAATAGTTTGCGTAATTTTCACTTCTAAAAAACACGATTATTTCGATTTACTAGAAATCTTTCCTTCCAAATTCGTTTCTTTTCATCCTATTAATTACTTACCAGGCACACCTCCAGGCTGGACCGTGTTTCGCGGCCAGTCCCGCTGGTTTGAAGTACAAATATTGTATTTTCTAATTTCTGCTATATAGAAATAACGTTTTTTATTATTAAATTTAAAAAATTGTACGGCACCCACCCCCGTTAGTTTCGTAGTTGCTTAGCCCTCGCGCAGACGCGTGTTTTGACACCTCACACGCGTGGCTAGCTCTGAAAAAAGTTAAAAATTGTTAATATACCTACACCTAAAAATTCACCTAACCGATATAGCAAATTACTATTATCACAATAACTTTGCACTACGGAGTGGGATTTCGAGGCGGTTTTCGACGCTGTTGATCTTAATTAGGTTCTGTCCTACCCTTCCACCTGTCCCGACCCCCCTGTGTGAATAAAAAAAAAATAATTAAAAATAGTTTGCGTAATTTTCACTTCTAAAAAACACGATTATTTCGATTTACTAGAAATCTTTCCTTCCAAATTCGTTTCTTTTCATCCTATTAATTACTTACCAGGCACACCTCCAGGCTGGACCGTGTTTCGCGGCCAGTCCCGCTGGTTTGAAGTACAAATATTGTATTTTCTAATTTCTGCTATATAGAAATAACGTTTTTTATTATTAAATTTAAAAAATTGTACGGCACCCACCCCCGTTAGTTTCGTAGTTGCTTAGCCCTCGCGCAGACGCGTGTTTTGACACCTCACACGCGTGGCTAGCTCTGAAAAAAGTTAAAAATTGTTAATATACCTACACCTAAAAATTCACCTAACCGATATAGCAAATTACTATTATCACAATAACTTTGCACTACGGAGTGGGATTTCGAGGCGGTTTTCGACGCTGTTGATCTTAATTAGGTTCTGTCCTACCCTTCCACCTGTCCCGACCCCCCTGTGTGAATAAAAAAAAAATAATTAAAAATAGTTTGCGTAATTTTCACTTCTAAAAAACACGATTATTTCGATTTACTAGAAATCTTTCCTTCCAAATTCGTTTCTTTTCATCCTATTAATTACTTACCAGGCACACCTCCAGGCTGGACCGTGTTTCGCGGCCAGTCCCGCTGGTTTGAAGTACAAATATTGTATTTTCTAATTTCTGCTATATAGAAATAACGTTTTTTATTATTAAATTTAAAAAATTGTACGGCACCCACCCCCGTTAGTTTCGTAGTTGCTTAGCCCTCGCGCAGACGCGTGTTTTGACACCTCACACGCGTGGCTAGCTCTGAAAAAAGTTAAAAATTGTTAATATACCTACACCTAAAAATTCACCTAACCGATATAGCAAATTACTATTATCACAATAACTTTGCACTACGGAGTGGGATTTCGAGGCGGTTTTCGACGCTGTTGATCTTAATTAGGTTCTGTCCTACCCTTCCACCTGTCCCGACCCCCCTGTGTGAATAAAAAAAAAATAATTAAAAATAGTTTGCGTAATTTTCACTTCTAAAAAACACGATTATTTCGATTTACTAGAAATCTTTCCTTCCAAATTCGTTTCTTTTCATCCTATTAATTACTTACCAGGCACACCTCCAGGCTGGACCGTGTTTCGCGGCCAGTCCCGCTGGTTTGAAGTAAAAATATTGTATTTTCTAATTTCTGCTATATAGAAATAACGTTTTTTATTATTAAATTTAAAAAATTGTACGGCACCCACCCCCGTTAGTTTCGTAGTTGCTTAGCCCTCGCGCAGACGCGTGTTTTGACACCTCACACGCGTGGCTAGCTCTGAAAAAAGTTAAAAATTGTTAATATACCTACACCTAAAAATTCACCTAACCGATATAGCAAATTACTATTATCACAATAACTTTGCACTACGGAGTGGGATTTCGAGGCGGTTTTCGACGCTGTTGATCTTAATTAGGTTCTGTCCTACCCTTCCACCTGTCCCGACCCCCCTGTGTGAATAAAAAAAAAATAATTAAAAATAGTTTGCGTAATTTTCACTTCTAAAAAACACGATTATTTCGATTTACTAGAAATCTTTCCTTCCAAATTCGTTTCTTTTCATCCTATTAATTACTTACCAGGCACACCTCCAGGCTGGACCGTGTTTCGCGGCCAGTCCCGCTGGTTTGAAGTACAAATATTGTATTTTCTAATTTCTGCTATATAGAAATAACGTTTTTTATTATTAAATTTAAAAAATTGTACGGCACCCACCCCCGTTAGTTTCGTAGTTGCTTAGCCCTCGCGCAGACGCGTGTTTTGACACCTCACACGCGTGGCTAGCTCTGAAAAAAGTTAAAAATTGTTAATATACCTACACCTAAAAATTCACCTAACCGATATAGCAAATTACTATTATCACAATAACTTTGCACTACGGAGTGGGATTTCGAGGCGGTTTTCGACGCTGTTGATCTTAATTAGGTTCTGTCCTACCCTTCCACCTGTCCCGACCCCCCTGTGTGAATAAAAAAAAAATAATTAAAAATAGTTTGCGTAATTTTCACTTCTAAAAAACACGATTATTTCGATTTACTAGAAATCTTTCCTTCCAAATTCGTTTCTTTTCATCCTATTAATTACTTACCAGGCACACCTCCAGGCTGGACCGTGTTTCGCGGCCAGTCCCGCTGGTTTGAAGTACAAATATTGTATTTTCTAATTTCTGCTATATAGAAATAACGTTTTTTATTATTAAATTTAAAAAATTGTACGGCACCCACCCCCGTTAGTTTCGTAGTTGCTTAGCCCTCGCGCAGACGCGTGTTTTGACACCTCACACGCGTGGCTAGCTCTGAAAAAAGTTAAAAATTGTTAATATACCTACACCTAAAAATTCACCTAACCGATATAGCAAATTACTATTATCACAATAACTTTGCACTACGGAGTGGGATTTCGAGGCGGTTTTCGACGCTGTTGATCTTAATTAGGTTCTGTCCTACCCTTCCACCTGTCCCGACCCCCCTGTGTGAATAAAAAAAAAATAATTAAAAATAGTTTGCGTAATTTTCACTTCTAAAAAACACGATTATTTCGATTTACTAGAAATCTTTCCTTCCAAATTCGTTTCTTTTCATCCTATTAATTACTTACCAGGCACACCTCCAGGCTGGACCGTGTTTCGCGGCCAGTCCCGCTGGTTTGAAGTACAAATATTGTATTTTCTAATTTCTGCTATATAGAAATAACGTTTTTTATTATTAAATTTAAAAAATTGTACGGCACCCACCCCCGTTAGTTTCGTAGTTGCTTAGCCCTCGCGCAGACGCGTGTTTTGACACCTCACACGCGTGGCTAGCTCTGAAAAAAGTTAAAAATTGTTAATATACCTACACCTAAAAATTCACCTAACCGATATAGCAAATTACTATTATCACAATAACTTTGCACTACGGAGTGGGATTTCGAGGCGGTTTTCGACGCTGTTGATCTTAATTAGGTTCTGTCCTACCCTTCCACCTGTCCCGACCCCCCTGTGTGAATAAAAAAAAAATAATTAAAAATAGTTTGCGTAATTTTCACTTCTAAAAAACACGATTATTTCGATTTACTAGAAATCTTTCCTTCCAAATTCGTTTCTTTTCATCCTATTAATTACTTACCAGGCACACCTCCAGGCTGGACCGTGTTTCGCGGCCAGTCCCGCTGGTTTGAAGTACAAATATTGTATTTTCTAATTTCTGCTATATAGAAATAACGTTTTTTATTATTAAATTTAAAAAATTGTACGGCACCCACCCCCGTTAGTTTCGTAGTTGCTTAGCCCTCGCGCAGACGCGTGTTTTGACACCTCACACGCGTGGCTAGCTCTGAAAAAAGTTAAAAATTTTTAATATACCTACACCTAAAAATTCACCTAACCGATATAGCAAATTACTATTATCACAATAACTTTGCACTACGGAGTGGGATTTCGAGGCGGTTTTCGACGCTGTTGATCTTAATTAGGTTCTGTCCTACCCTTCCACCTGTCCCGACCCCCCTGTGTGAATAAAAAAAAAATAATTAAAAATAGTTTGCGTAATTTTCACTTCTAAAAAACACGATTATTTCGATTTACTAGAAATCTTTCCTTCCAAATTCGTTTCTTTTCATCCTATTAATTACTTACCAGGCACACCTCCAGGCTGGACCGTGTTTCGCGGCCAGTCCCGCTGGTTTGAAGTACAAATATTGTATTTTCTAATTTCTGCTATATAGAAATAACGTTTTTTATTATTAAATTTAAAAAATTGTACGGCACCCACCCCCGTTAGTTTCGTAGTTGCTTAGCCCTCGCGCAGACGCGTGTTTTGACACCTCACACGCGTGGCTAGCTCTGAAAAAAGTTAAAAATTGTTAATATACCTACACCTAAAAATTCACCTAACCGATATAGCAAATTACTATTATCACAATAACTTTGCACTACGGAGTGGGATTTCGAGGCGGTTTTCGACGCTGTTGATCTTAATTAGGTTCTGTCCTACCCTTCCACCTGTCCCGACCCCCCTGTGTGAATAAAAAAAAAATAATTAAAAATAGTTTGCGTAATTTTCACTTCTAAAAAACACGATTATTTCGATTTACTAGAAATCTTTCCTTCCAAATTCGTTTCTTTTCATCCTATTAATTACTTACCAGGCACACCTCCAGGCTGGACCGTGTTTCGCGGCCAGTCCCGCTGGTTTGAAGTACAAATATTGTATTTTCTAATTTCTGCTATATAGAAATAACGTTTTTTATTATTAAATTTAAAAAATTGTACGGCACCCACCCCCGTTAGTTTCGTAGTTGCTTAGCCCTCGCGCAGACGCGTGTTTTGACACCTCACACGCGTGGCTAGCTCTGAAAAAAGTTAAAAATTGTTAATATACCTACACCTAAAAATTCACCTAACCGATATAGCAAATTACTATTATCACAATAACTTTGCACTACGGAGTGGGATTTCGAGGCGGTTTTCGACGCTGTTGATCTTAATTAGGTTCTGTCCTACCCTTCCACCTGTCCCGACCCCCCTGTGTGAATAAAAAAAAAATAATTAAAAATAGTTTGCGTAATTTTCACTTCTAAAAAACACGATTATTTCGATTTACTAGAAATCTTTCCTTCCAAATTCGTTTCTTTTCATCCTATTAATTACTTACCAGGCACACCTCCAGGCTGGACCGTGTTTCGCGGCCAGTCCCGCTGGTTTGAAGTACAAATATTGTATTTTCTAATTTCTGCTATATAGAAATAACGTTTTTTATTATTAAATTTAAAAAATTGTACGGCACCCACCCCCGTTAGTTTCGTAGTTGCTTAGCCCTCGCGCAGACGCGTGTTTTGACACCTCACACGCGTGGCTAGCTCTGAAAAAAGTTAAAAATTGTTAATATACCTACACCTAAAAATTCACCTAACCGATATAGCAAATTACTATTATCACAATAACTTTGCACTACGGAGTGGGATTTCGAGGCGGTTTTCGACGCTGTTGATCTTAATTAGGTTCTGTCCTACCCTTCCACCTGTCCCGACCCCCCTGTGTGAATAAAAAAAAAAAAATTAAAAATAGTTTGCGTAATTTTCACTTCTAAAAAACACGATTATTTCGATTTACTAGAAATCTTTCCTTCCAAATTCGTTTCTTTTCATCCTATTAATTACTTACCAGGCACACCTCCAGGCTGGACCGTGTTTCGCGGCCAGTCCCGCTGGTTTGAAGTACAAATATTGTATTTTCTAATTTCTGCTATATAGAAATAACGTTTTTTATTATTAAATTTAAAAAATTGTACGGCACCCACCCCCGTTAGTTTCGTAGTTGCTTAGCCCTCGCGCAGACGCGTGTTTTGACACCTCACACGCGTGGCTAGCTCTGAAAAAAGTTAAAAATTGTTAATATACCTACACCTAAAAATTCACCTAACCGATATAGCAAATTACTATTATCACAATAACTTTGCACTACGGAGTGGGATTTCGAGGCGGTTTTCGACGCTGTTGATCTTAATTAGGTTCTGTCCTACCCTTCCACCTGTCCCGACCCCCCTGTGTGAATAAAAAAAAAATAATTAAAAATAGTTTGCGTAATTTTCACTTCTAAAAAACACGATTATTTCGATTTACTAGAAATCTTTCCTTCCAAATTCGTTTCTTTTCATCCTATTAATTACTTACCAGGCACACCTCCAGGCTGGACCGTGTTTCGCGGCCAGTCCCGCTGGTTTGAAGTACAAATATTGTATTTTCTAATTTCTGCTATATAGAAATAACGTTTTTTATTATTAAATTTAAAAAATTGTACGGCACCCACCCCCGTTAGTTTCGTAGTTGCTTAGCCCTCGCGCAGACGCGTGTTTTGACACCTCACACGCGTGGCTAGCCCTGAAAAAAGTAAAAAAAAATTTCCCCGCCCACCCGCCCTATAGAGACAGGGTAGCTAAACCAGCAGATTTTTGCAAAAATATTTTTATTCTACGTTAGTGTTCCCTGTGCTTTAAAAGCTTGTTTTAGGCAAATCCCATAAAAATACCGATCCTTTAGCCATTAGAGATCCACTTTTATTTGATAATTTAATTTAGAACTCAATCGAGCTAATGGAAAATGGCTTTGGTCCATACTCCCCCCCGTTCTGTCATTCCCCCACCCCCGATCAAAGTTCCTCCCCTTCCTGCGGACTCCTCAGAGGTTACAAGCATGGACTCGTGCATCGCCGTCATATGCAGACTTGCTGAATTCATTAAATCCACCGTCACTGAAAATAAAAGCGTCACCGCTAGCAATAAAAAGAGCATTTCTCTTGCGTCGGACGAAATACGCATAGCAATATCAAAACTCCCTAATTTCGCTCGCTCTTCTCAAGATGAACCCGGCCAGGAAGGCCAACCACCATCGTACATCGGCGACCTCAAGAACGAGATCATCAATAGCTTAAAGACCGAAGTCCAAACCATGAAGAACCTCGTCAGACCCGACGATGATAACGTGGCACTCAGAAAGGAGATTGTGACTTGCGTGCGAGAGGAGTTGAGCAAGCACCTCACTACTATCACCAGTGCATCAGCAACATCGGCGACACCAACTTATGCGCAGGCTGCTAGTGCGCCTGCATCTCAGCGCCAAACTAAAGAGACACCACCAAACAGACCTGCCATCATTGTTTCGGCCAAAAGTGACACACAAACGCGCCAGGAAGTCGTGGAGTCCTTTAGGAACAGTGTCAATTTCCGCACCACTACCTATGCGCCTTCGAAAATCCAGTCCGTGTCCAACAACAAACTTAGGGTAGAGTTCGAAACGGAGAAACAGCGCGATGAGATCCTTAAGAAATTGGAAACCTCCACCCAGCTGACCGCAGAACCGGCAAGAAAACTGCAACCTATGGTTATCCTCAAGGGAATCTCTACAGACACGCCCTCGGAGGAGCTAATCGAAATCATTCGCGGCCAAAACGAAGAGCTATCGCCTCTAATTGAGAAGAACGACGACCTGCGACTCGCCTTCAAAAGGAATAATAGAAATCCAAAACTCTACAACGCCATCCTAATTGCTCACCCCACCTTATGGCGTAGAATGGTTGATATGGGAAGAGTTTGCGTCGACCATCAGCGCGTCCATTGCGAAGACTTCTCGCCATTCATCCAGTGCAAAAAGTGTCTGCAGTTTGGGCACATCAAGACAAAATGCACCGCGCAACAATCTCCTTGCGCCTACTGCTCTGAAGAAAGCCACAACATAGAAAGCTGCCCGCTTCGAGAGAAGAAAGGCACTCCCAAATGCTTCAACTGTCACCATCACAATATCAAGTTCAGGACCAGCTACGACGTTGGGCACAAGGCCACCGCAAATAATTGCCCTAGAGTGAAATCACTTAAACTTAAAATTACCAGCCGCACCGATTATGGATAAGTCACTTATTAAAATAGTACAGTGTAACATTGATCGCTCAAAAAACAGTTTCCACGAATTTATAACATACTTTTACAACGGCCAATATGACATTGCTTTGTTGTCCGAACCCTATATAGGATCTGGCAAGGAGGTCAAGCCTATATCGGGTATCGACATCTTCCAATACTCAAACGGATGCAATGTTAAGGCATGCATCCTCGTCAAACCTGGGTGTGGTGTGGTGTTGGGGGAGTCCGGATTGTCCTCGGCTAACTTGTGCGTGATTCAGCTGCAAACCGAACATCAGAAATGGTACCTGGCCTCAGCCTACGTAGAGCCAAGAGATGACACATCCTGTACGCTTGAAGCAATTGATTGCTTCCTCAAAACCACATCGCAACACAAGTGCATGCTAGGGGGAGATTTCAATGGCTGGCACCCTGCTTGGGGAAGTCAAAAATCCAACCCCAGAGGAATCAGCCTTCTGGAAATCGCCTACGCCAACGACATGTACATCTGCAACACCGGAACCACCCCGACTTTCGAGACAGTAACGCACGGGCGCGACCGATCGTCTATCATTGACGTGACGCTGGCGTCAGGCTCAATCTACGACTCGGTACGCGATTGGCGCGTCAACCTGGACTGTTGCACGTCATCGCAGCACAATGCCATCGATTTCAGCATCGCCACTTGCAGGCCCACAACTAAAGGATACAACAACAACTCCACCTTCTTATTCAACACCAAAGGAGCTGACTGGGCAGCCTTTAAAGATGCTGTGCTGCGCAGAATGACGATCTCGGACGCGCTCGATAGGGATGTGCCCAACCTCGATGTCGATCAGCTGGAGTGCCTTGTCCAGCAAATCACTGACCTGATACACGACAGCTGCACCGAAACCATGACTACTAAAGGTCAGAACTGTAGGTACAAAGCTCCATGGTGGACCGAGAGCCTCGAAACCCAAAAGAGAGACATAATTAATCTCCACAGACGCATCCACACCGCGAAACGGCAAGGTTTACCGCTCGAAGCCCTTCTGGAGGAAAGCCAGAACAAGAAAGCGGTCTACTCGGAGGAGCTCAAGAAGGAGTCCACCAAAAACTTCCGTAAGTTCTGCGAACTTCAGCAGAAAGAGAACGTCTGGTCGCTGACGAACCGACTTCTCAAAGAGACTGCGCCCAGGAGACCACCCATCACTCTAAAAGTAGGAGACAAATTCACCACCGATGGAGAGGAGACAGCCACAGCCCTCCTAAATCACTTCTACCCTGACGATACCGACGACCATTTGCCAGTACAAACACAACTTCGACACCAGTACCATAGCCCCACGACCAACACAATAGACGACCATCCCTTCTCGGAAGAAGAGATTCTCGAGCAACTAAAGCAGATAAGCCCCAGTAAAGCCCCTGGCCTCGACAATCTCACCTCCGATATTTGCCTCCAATTCACCGTTCATTACCCGCAACTAATTACCGACATCATGAACAGATGCCTTACCCTACAGTATTTTCCCCGAGTATGGAAGGAGGCCTATGTCAAGATCATTCCCAAACCGGGTAAGGATGATCCAACAGATCTCAAATCCTTCCGCCCCATAGGTCTCATTCCAGTATTCGGGAAACTCCTGGAAAAACTGTTCATTAAAAGGGTAGCCCACCACGCTGAGGTGGGAAACAAACTAAACCCTCAACAATTCGGGTTTCGGCAGCAAAAGAGTACCACCCAAGCCATCCATGCAGCTCTAAACCATGTACTCCACGCCAAACAGAATCACAAACTTGCCATAGCAATATCACTAGACATAAGGGCGGCGTTTGATAACGCTTGGTGGCCTGCCCTTTTCCATCGCCTGAAACATATTGAAACGCCGCAAAACATCTACGGTCTAATCAAAAACTACGTGCAGGATAGAACCGCCACGTTGGACCACGCGGGAGTACGAGTGCGCAAAACTCTGACAAAGGGGTGTATTCAAGGATCCGCGTGTGGTCCGGTCTTATGGAACCTAATACTGGACGAGCTCCTTGACATGCAACTGCCATCGGGCTGCCATATGCAAGCCTTCGCAGATGACGTCCTGCTGGTAGTAACGGCGGATACACCTGGAACAGTGGAGCAACTAACCAACAGCATTCTCGCTAACATCAGCGAATGGGGCAAACGCGTAAAACTTACCTTTGGCCCAGCGAAAACTCAAGTCATCGCCTTCACGCCCAAAGCGAAAACCGCGCAGCTTCAAATGGACGGCACCGACTTAGTATTTGTGCCAGAAATTAAACTGCTTGGCGTCATTCTAGATGAAAAACTGCGGTTCAACAGCCACCTAAAATATGTGCTGGGGAAAGCCACTCGCATATTCAATAAATTAAGAATGTACACTAGGTGTACTTGGGGAGCACACCCGGAAAACGCCCGCACGATCTATTTGCATGTAATAGAACCAACTATCACGTACGCTGCTGGTATATGGGGGCACATAGTAAGCAGGAAGAGCGTTAAAAAACAAGTCGCAAGTCTTCAGCGGGGATTCGCATTTAAGGCTACCCGAGCCTTCCGGACCGTCTCTACTACTGCCGCTCTGGCACTCGCAGAACTCATGCCTCTCGATCTCAAGATCCATGAAGTACACCATGTCGAGAAGATCCGGCTCACAGGTAATAGTCACCTGTTGCCAGCAGACATCTCCCCTGAACGCCCCACACCCGTACGTGAACTTCTCCATCCAGCAATAAGGATATCAAAATCAGACACTGGCACCCGGATACGTAGAAACGCTGAAGGCGAGGCGACCCAATCGCCACCTCAAACGGAACACAACATCTACACCGACGGCAGCAAACAGGACGATGGTGCCGTCGGAGCGGCCTTCGTTTGTTTCGGTCCAAGAGGAACAACCGTAACTAAAAAATTTAAGCTTCACGACACCTGCACAGTCTTCCAGGCTGAACTGTTGGCCATCCTGGAAGCCTGCAAATGGGCTTATTCAAAGGCGCAACTGAACACCACCATCTTTACAGACTCCCAGTCGGCTATACAGGCAATAGCAGACCGGAGTAACACACACCCACTGGTCACAAATATACATAAAACCATCCACAATCACACAAACACACGCACGGACACCACACCACACATTGCTATTAAATGGGTGAAAGGACACAGTGGAGTTGCAGGCAACGAAGCTGTAGATGCTGCGGCGAAAATGGCCACTCGGCTTCATAAAGCTCCGGACTACAGCGCATACCCGATGTCATATATCAAACGCGAGCTAAGACAAACCAACTTAGCCAAGTGGCAAGCCAGGTACACATCAAGTGAGCAGGGCCAACACACCAAAACCATATTCCCAACACTATTAGAAATACACAAATTCCGAAAAACATCTGGACCAAACTTCTACATTACCCAAATTTTGACAGGTCACGGCTTCCACAAACAATACCTCCATCGCTTTAAAATAACTGCCGATGACAACTGTCCCTGCCACGACAACACCGTACAGAGCCTCGACCATCTCCTCAGGGATTGCCCCAGATTCGCCATGGATCGCATGCAATATGAGGCAATCTCTGAGAGATTCGGTATCACGGCATATGACATCGGGATGCTAACGCGAAAAGAGGAAGTCTTGGACGCATACACCAAATACGTCACGAAAATTTTGAGCCAACTCAAGAACTTCAACGGCACATAAAATATAAAAATCTATTTATTAATTATATGTATAATAAATATTTATCATTTAATATAATATAATTATATAAAATTTTATAAATAATATCACTATCGCGAAAACAAAAGCAAAAATAAAGGGAGTATCTGTATCAAATCGCAGATACTGCTGAAAATAAAAAAAAACATTACAAACAAATATAATAACAACCAAAACAAAAAGCGAAACAAACAAATTACCAAAAAAAAAAAAACCTAACCTAACCTAACCTTTTTTTTTTTTTGTTCCCGGGGTGGAAAATCCTCATGGATGTCCTCCGCCCTGGGGCGGGCGGAGGGGTCTGTCAGACTCTTACTGACTAAAAACCACCCCGGTGTTCCTTCTCACACCTACGCCGGGGTCGCGGGAACACATTATTCTTCCACAACCCCGGCTGGTGCCGGCCCGCTTGCGCGGGCCCCGTCTCGGGCGGGGGGAGTGAGGTGTACTCCCCCCGCAACGTCTGTGGTAGGCGCGCGAGGAACACTACGCGCGCCGCCTTCTCGGGTCCTGATCTTGGGGGGCGACGGATGTCCCCGAATCCGTCGCCCCTGGACCCATTTAGGGGGGCTGGAAGAGGGCGTTGTCCGCCCTCCGCCTGCGCCCGGTGCGCCTGCTGCGGATCGGGAGAGTGGACGAGATCTCTCTCTCCCTTTGCGCAGCCTCCTTCTGCGAGATCACTGTTTCGCAGAAGGAAACCACCGCGTCCCAGGACTCGGCGCCGCCGACCATCGAACTCACTACGGTCGGCAGCGACAAGTCACTGCCTACTTCTGAGATGAGGGCACGGCGCGGCTCCTCCCAAGCGGCACACTCTGCCAGCGTATGCCACGCCGTGTCCTCCCGGCAGTCGACGCAGTGGTGACACCGAGCGTCCGGCTCCCTGTTTATGCGACACAGGTACTTCCCGAAGCAGCCATGCCCCGAGAGCACCTGCGTCGCCCGAAACGACAGGGAGCCGTGCCTCCTCCCGAGCCAGAGGTCGAGCACTGGCCGGACCGCCTCGATGGTGACGAGGCCGGCGGTAGGGCGTGAAAGCCTGTCCCGCCATTCCGCCACCAGGACCTCGCGAAGCTGCGACCGACGCTGCTCCAAATGGCGCTGCATCGGCCGCTCGCCCCGCGCCCTCGCTTCCTCGCGCCACCGATAAAGTGACGCGAGCACCTTCGCGTCTAGGTCCCATGGCGGGGATCCGGCCAGTGCACAAGCCGCCTCGTAGGAGATCGTGCGATACCCCCTTATGACTCTGACGGCCATTGCTCTCTGCGGCTTTCGCAGCACAGAGATGCTGGCGGCCGTCAGGTCAGCCGCCCAGATCGGGGCCCCGTAAAGGGCCATCGATCGCACGATCCCCACGTAGAGCCGCCTACAAGCGGCGCTCGGGCCCCCCAAATTGGGAAGCAGCGTTGCCAGCGCCCCGGCCGCGCCCAACAACTTGGGCGCCAGCCTCCGGAAGTGGGGTCCGAAGTCCCACCGGCTGTCGAGCACCAATCCCAGATATTTCATGGTGGGCTCGACAGCGATCCGGACCCCCCCGACCACAATGTGTGATCCGGCCGGCGGCGCCCGCCGGGGGCCATGAAACACCATGGCCTCCGACTTGCTGAGGGCCACCTCCAGGCCGAGGCGCCGTATGCGGCTCACCGTCAGTGAGACAACCTAACCTAACCTAACCTAACCTTTTTTTTTTTTTTTTTTTTTTGTTCCCGGGGTGGAAAATCCTCATGGATGTCCTCCGCCCTGGGGCGGGCGGAGGGGTCTGTCAGACTCTTACTGACTAAAAACCACCCCGGTGTTCCATCTCACACCTACGCCAGGGTCGCGGGAACACATTATTCTTCCACAACCCCGGCTGGTGCCGGCCCGCTTGCGCGGGCCTCGTCTCGGGCGGGGGGAGTGAGGTGTACTCCCCCCGCAACGTCTGTGAGCGGCGCACGCGGAACACTACGCGCGCCGCCTTCTCGGGTCCTGATGTTGGGGGGCGACGAATGTCCCCGAATCCGTCGCCCCTGGACCCATTTAGGGGGGCCGGAAGAGGGCGTTGTCCGCCCTCCTCCGACGCCCGGTGCGTCTGCTGCGGGCCGGGTCGAGAGTCGAGATCTCTCTCTCCCTTTCCGCAGCCTCCTTCTGCGAGATGACCGTTTCGCAAAAGGAGACCACTGCGTCCCAGGACTCTGCGCCGCCGACCATCGCGTTCACGACGGCCGGCAGCGACAGGTCATTGCCTACTTCAGTTATGAGGGCACGGCGCGGCTCCTCCCAAGCGGCACACTCTGCCAGCGTGTGCCACGCCGTGTCCTCCCGGCAGTCGACGCAGTGGTGACACCGGGCGTCCGGCTCCCTGTTTATGCGACACAGGTACTTCCCGAAGCAACCATGCCCCGAGAGCACCTGCGTCGCCCGAAACGACAGGGAGCCGTGCCTTCTCCCGAGCCAGCGGTCGAGCACTGGCCGGATCGCCTCGATGGTGCTGAGGCCGGCGGTAGGGCGTGAAAGCCTCACCCGCCATTCCGCCACCAGGACCTCGCGGAGCTGCAACCGATGCTGCTCGATATGTTGCTGCATCGGTCGCTCGCCCCGCTCCCGCGCTGCCTCGCGCCACCGGTACAGTGACGCGAGCACCTTCGCCTCCAGGTCCCAGGGCGGTGATCCGGCCAGTGCACAACCCGCCTCGCAGGAGATCGTGCGATACCCCCGAATGACTCTGACGGCCATAGCCCGCTGCGGCTTGCGCAGGACAGCTATGCTGCCGGCCGTCAGGTCAGACGCCCAGATCGGCGCTCCGTAGAGCGCCATGGATCGCACGATCCCCATATAGAGCCGCCTACAGGCGGCGCTCGGGCCCCCCAGATTGGGAAGCAGCGTTGCCAGCGCCCCGGCCGCGCCCAACAACTTGGGCGCCAGCCGCCGGAAGTGGGGTCCGAAGTCCCACCGGCTGTCGAGCACCAATCCCAGATATTTCATGGTGGGCTCGACAGCGATCCGGACCCCCCCGACCACAATGTGTGATCCGGCCGGCGGCGCCCGCCGGGGGCCATGAAACACCATGGCCTCCGACTTGTTGAGGGCCACCTCCAGGCCGAGGCGCCGTATGCGGCTCACCGTCAGTGAGACCGCCGCCGTCGCGAGCAACGCTGCCTCCCTGTGCGAACTCCCCCGGGCCGTGACCAGCGTGTCGTCCGCGTAACACGTCAGGTCCGCGCCCGGCGGGAGCTCGCCCCTCAGCACCCAGTCGTACCCGATGTTCCACAGGAGCGGTCCCACGACCGATCCCTGTGGAACACCGCACGACACTTGGCGCTGGTTTCCGCCATCACGTCCCATGTAGGTGACACACCTCCCCGCCAGGTAAGCCCCAACGATGCGGCGGAGGTAGAGAGGCACCCGATGATAACGTAGTGCCTCCCGTATGCAGCTCCAGGGCAGGGTGTTGAAGGCGTTGGAGATGTCCAAGGACACCGCCACCACCACCCCGCCCCGCGACACTGTTTCCTCCGCCAGGACTCTCACCCTCGACACAGCGTGGATGGTAGAGCGCCCATGCCGAAAGCCGAACTGGCTCTCGTCCAGGTCCGGCCCCTCTCTGCACAAGTGGCCGACGAGGCGGGCTGCGAGTATGCGCTCGAACAGCTTGCCCACCTCGTCGAGCAGCACTATGGGCCGGTACGCAGACGGCGAGTCGGCAGGGCGCCCCGCCTTCCTGAGCAGGACCAGACGTCCAATCTTCCACAGACTGGGAAACTGGCCCCGCTCAAGGCACGCCGTGTAGAGTCCTCTCAGTTGGGGCTCCAACTCCTTCAGAGAGAGGGCCAAAGCCAGGCCGTGAATTCCGTCGGGCCCCGGAGCCACGTTCTTGGCCCGGAGCCGCATCACGGCCGCCCTCATCTCTGCCTGTGTCACCTCTGGGACGCTGATGGCGTTCTCCTCCTCCTCCTCTGCAGACTCTGCGGCTGCGGGCAAAGCCATCGGCGGCGGAATATGCTCCGCTCTCACCGGGAAGAGGGCTGCTACCACTTCCTCCAGCAGCTCGGGTTGGAGACTCTCCGTAAGTGGGGGCGCCGCGGCTCGAAGTTGCCCTCGAACCGCTTTATACGGGCGCCCCCACGGATCCCCGTCCAGAGTCTCCAACATCCTCTCCCGGGATCGCGTCCTCGCCTCGTCGATGGCCAGCCACAGAGTCTGCTTTGCCGCGCGGTACACCTCGTACAGCGCGGCCTCCTCCTCGGGTACCCGACGACGTCTCCTCCGGTAGCGGGTGTAACCTAACCTAACCTAACCTTTTTTTTTTTTTTTTTTTTTTTTTTTTTGTTCCCGGGGTGGAAAATCCTCATGGATGTCCTCCGCCCTGGGGCGGGCGGAGGGGTCTGTCAGACTCTTACTGACTAAAAACCACCCCGGTGTTCCTTCTCACACCTACGCCGGGGTCGCGGGAACACATTATTCTTCCACAACCCCGGCTGGTGCCGGCCCGCTTGCGCGGGCCCCGTCTCGGGCGGGGGGAGTGAGGTGTACTCCCCCCGCAACGTCTGTGGTCGGCGCGCGAGGAACACTACGCGCGCCACCTTCTCGGGTCCTGATGTTGGGGGGCGACGGATGTCCCCGAATCCGTCGCCCCTGGACCCATTTAGGGGGGCCGGAAGAGGGCGTTGTCCGCCCTCCTCCGACGCCCGGTGCGTCTGCTGCGGGCCGGGTCGAGAGTCGAGATCTCTCTCTCCCTTTCCGCAGCCTCCTTCTGCGAGATGACCGTTTCGCAAAAGGAGACCACTGCGTCCCAGGACTCTGCGCCGCCGACCATCGCGTTCACGACGGCCGGCAGCGACAGGTCGTTGCCTACTTCGGTGATGAGGGCACGGCGCGGCTCCTCCCAAGCGGCACACTCTGCCAGCGTGTGCCACGCCGTGTCCTCCCGGCAGTCGACGCAGTGGTGACACCGGGCGTCCGGCTCCCTGTTTATGCGACCCAGGTACTTCCCGAAGCAACCATGCCCCGAGAGCACCTGCGTCGCCCGAAACGTCAGGGAGCCGTGCCTTCTCCCGAGCCAGCGGTCGAGCACTGGCCGGATCGCCTCAATGGTGCTGAGGCCGGCGGTAGGGCGTGACAGCCTCACCCGCCATTCCGCCACCAGGACCTCGCGGAGCTGCAACCGATGCTGCTCGATTTGTTGCTGCATCGGTCGCTCGCCCCGCTCCCGCGCTGCCTCGCGCCACCGGTACAGTGACGCGAGCACCTTCGCCTCCAGGTCCCAGGGCGGTGATCCGGCCAGTGCACAACCCGCCTCGAAGGAGATCGTGCGATACCCCCGAATGACTCTGACGGCCATCGCCCGCTGCGGCTTGCGCAGGACAGCTATGCTGCCGGCCGTCAGGTCAGACGCCCAGATCGGCGCTCCGTAGAGCGCCATGGATCGCACGATCCCCATATAGAGCCGCCTACAGGCGGCGCTCGGGCCCCCCAGATTGGGAAGCAGCGTTGCCAGCGCCCCGGCCGCGCCCAACAACTTGGGCGCCAGCCGCCGGAAGTGGGGTCCGAAGTCCCACCGGCTGTCGAGCACCAATCCCAGATATTTCATGGTGGGCTCGACAGCGATCCGGACCCCCCCGACCACAATGTGTGATCCGGCCGGCGGCGCCCGCCGGGGGCCATGAAACACCATGGCCTCCGACTTGTTGAGGGCCACCTCCAGGCCGAGGCGCCGTATGCGGCTCACCGTAAGTGAGACCGCCGCCGTCGCGAGCAACGCTGCCTCCCTGTGCGAACTCCCCCGGGCCGTGACCAGCGTGTCGTCCGCGTAACACGTCAGGTCCGCTCCCGGCGGGAGCTCGCCCCTCAGCACCCAGTCGTACCCGATGTTCCACAGGAGCGGTCCCACGACCGATCCCTGTGGAACACCGCACGACACTTGGCGCTGGTTTCCGCCATCTCGTCCCATGTAGGTGACACACCTCCCCGCCAGATAAGCCCCAACGATGCGGCAGAGGTAGAGAGGCACCCGATGATAACGCAGTGCCTCCCGTATGCAGCTCCAGGGCAGGGTGTTGAAGGCGTTGGAGATGTCCAAGGACACCGCCACCACCACCCCGCCCCGGGACACTGTTTCCTCCGCCAGGACTCTCACCCTCGACACAGCGTGGATGGTAGAGCGCCCATGCCGAAAGCCGAACTGGCTCTCGTCCAGGTCCGGCCCCTCTCTGCACAAGTGGCCGACGAGGCGGGCTGCGAGTATGCGCTCGAACAGCTTGCCCACCTCGTCGAGCAGCACTATGGGCCGGTACGCAGACGGCGAGTCGGCAGGGCGCCCCGCCTTCCTGAGCAGGACCAGACGTCCAATCTTCCACAGACTGGGAAACTGGCCCCGCTCAAGGCACGCTGTGTAGAGTCCTCTCAGTTGGGGCTCCAACTCCTTCAGAGAGAGGGCCAAAGCCAGGCCGTGAATTCCGTCGGGCCCCGGAGCCACGTTCTTGGCCCGGAGCCGCATCACGGCCGCCCTCATCTCTGCCTGTGTCACCTCTGGGACGCTGATGGCGTTCTCCTCGTCCTCCTCTTCAGACTCTGCGGCTGCGGGCAAAGCCATCGGCGGCGGAACATGCTCCGCTCTCACCGGGAAGAGGGCTGCTACAACTTCCTCCAGCAGCTCGGGTTGGAGACTCTCCGTAAGTGGGGGCGCCGCGGCTCGAAGTTGCCCTCGAACCGCTTTATACGGGCGCCCCCACGGATCCCCGTCCAGAGTCTCCAACATCCTCTCCCGGGATCGCGTCCTCGCCTCGTCGATGGCCAGCCACAGAGTCTGCTTTGCCGCGCGGTACAACTCGTACAGCGCGGCCTCCTCCTCGGGTACCCGACGACGTCTCCTCCGGTAGCGGGTGTACCGGCGTCTCACCGCCACGCATGCGACGCGCAGCTGCGCGATCTCGGCGGACCACCAGTACACCTGGCGCCTTGCACCCTGTGCGTGGGCGCGGGGCATGGACGCGTCGCATATCTGCGTCATTGCCCCGCGGAACCACAGCGCCTCCAGCTCGACGTCATCGGGTCCGGTCGTTGCCGACCCCCGGAACCAGGCCTGAGCAATGGCTGCCTCCTCGAGAAGCTCCCTGTCGATGCGCTTACGCGCCCAGCGCGGGCCGTCCGAACGCGGGACTGGTGTCCTGCGGCCGCCAGCGGTCTGGGCGGAGACGTCGAATCGGATATATCGGTGATCCGACAACGTCTCCACCTCCGCGGCGACACGCCAGTCGCGGACACGGCTCGCAACAGCAGGGCTTGCGAATGACACGTCCACTATGGACCCGCCCCGCTGCCGCACGCACGTGTAGACCGAGCCCCGGTTCAGGACGACCAGGCCAGTCGTGATCGCCCACTCCTCCAATGCCTCACCCTTAGCATCGGTCACCGGGGATCCCCACGCCGCAGACTTGGCGTTGAGATCCCCGAGCAACAGCACCGGGCGAGGATGGAGCTGGCCCACGACGGCACCCAACTCGACAAGGAACCTCTCGAAGTCGGCGAGACTCTTGTTGGGCGAAAAATACGTCCCAACGACGCCAACGCCATCTGCGAGGGCGGCTACCCAGCCGTGCCCCCGAGACGGGCTGACGAGAGCCCCGCCAATGATGGCCACCAAACCATCCAGATCTCCCACCCAGTTATCCCTGGGCGGGACCCAGTACGGCTCGGCGACCACGGCCACGTGAATCGACCACTCTGCCATGCTCTGGAGCAAGAGATCCTGAGCTCTGGCAGAGTGGTTGATATTGCCCTGGAGGAGACGGAACAGCGCCATTTATGCGCAGTCCATCCCCCCCTCCGCAGTATTCTCAGGCCGGGAGTCGGCCGAAGAGGAGCCCTTCTGGCCCCTTCCCCTCCTTCTGTTGGCGGGCACGCCACAAGATTTCGCCCCCCATCTGTGCCCGGCGGGCCTCCCTGCAGCCGTGCAGAGGCTGCAGTTTGGCGCCGCGGAGCACTGGGCCGCCTTATGGCCGGGCTGGCCGCAGCGATAACATTCATCGCTGCGGTCCGTTTCGGCGGTGCACCGGCACCTGACATGCCCGACGTCCAGGCACCGGTAGCACCGCAAGGCCCTGGGCTGCAGCATCTTCACCCTCGCCGCAACCCACCCCACCTACAGACGCCCACCGTCAGCGACCTTACTCGCCGCCGCCACCGGGCACCGCACCCAAATCGTGCCGAGTCCGGAAGCGTCGGCGCGTATGTCGCCCGTCCGCACGTCTCCTGGCGGACATCCGCCGACTCGGGCGACGGCCACCACGACCTCAGCCGGGGTCGTCGAGTCGTCCAGGCCATCGACGCGCAGCTCAGCGGTCTTCATGGGCCTGGACACCCGGACGTCCTCCGGGTTGAGGACCTCCCTCAGCTTGGTGGCAAGGATGTCCGCCTTTTCCCCGCTAGAGGCACCCGACACCTCAAGCAGCCGCGCCCCCGTTATCGCCGGCCTCAATCTGAAGCCGGACGGTGTGCCAAGGTCGGGGAACGCGACTTTGGCTTTCGCCTGCGCTAGGACCGCCTTGTAGGTAATGCCCCGTTCGACGGCTCCGGGCTGCAGTGTAATAACTACAGCTGCGGAGCGTGGGGCTCTGACCTTAGGCGGTCCCTGGGCCTTCTTAGGAGCCGATGCTGGTGCCGGTGCTCCAGCGGGTGCTAGTGGCGCCGTCTTCTTCCCGCGACGCCGGCCCTTCTTGACGACCGTCGCCCACGTCTCTGTGGGAGGTGCGAGCGAGGCCGCCGGTGGCGCTGTCGCCCGGGAAGTGGGCACGGACGTACCCTCCGTGGGCTTTTTATTCCCCTTCCCGGACCCACTCGTCTGAACCGCCGCGGTTGTTGGCCCCTGCTTTGAGGGCCCCTCCTTGCGCTTGTCCGCAGCGAGCGGTGGGCGGAGATTCACCGCCGGAAGGAGCCTTTCCTCGATGGCCTCCATGCGGGCACCCACCATCTGTCCACACTGCATCATGCAGATGCGCGCGATCTTCTCTATCTCGGCATCCGCAAGTGCAGGTGTCGACGATGGGACCGGCGATGGTGCCGACAACCGGGCCGTGACGGAAGGGGAGTCGGTGGCCGAGGGTGCTGCCCTCTGGGCGGCGAACTGCCGCTTGAGGTCCTCCAACTCGGATCGGAGACGGCTATTCTCCTCCCAAAGCTTCGCCGTCTCCTCCGTACTTGTTCGACTAAGGAGGACCTCAACCGCCTCCTTAATGCCCTCAGCCGCCTCCTTCAGAGCACGCGTGAATGTGCCCTTCAGGTTGCCAGATTTGGTGGCCACCTTCAGGACGACATCCACACCGTCCAACACCTGGCGACTGAGCGCCACCCCTGTTATGCTCCCCCCGGCTGCCATCCGAGCAGAGCGCCGCTCTCGAGCCTGTCGGGCCAACTCGCTGACCTCGTCAGCCGCGACAGTCTTTTGCTGCGCCCGCTTTGCAGCACTCGCCTCCGCCCTGTTGGTTCCCAACAGGGACGTATTGGAGCCTCCGCCAACATCCACCACGGGCTCAGGGTCCATCTCCTCGCTCTCAACGCGCTCACCAGGGACCGGCGTGTCGGGGCGCTTGAGGAAGCGTCCCTTAGAGTCGCGCGACGTCGAAGCCGACGATCTGCCTTTCGCTCGCCCTCTTGTGCCCGTTGGCCCCATAGGGGCTGATAGGTTCTCCTCACTAGAGGAGAAACCTGTCATCAAAAATTTGGCAGGACCACAATCCAACTCTTCTTCGGCCACTTGGCTCTTGCGCTTTGAGCTTACGCTCGCCACGCTCACCACACTCATCTCTGATGCAGTGTCAGAATCTGACACCGCCCGTACCATCTGCTCGACCAAAACGATCGGCACTTTCGTAAGTTGTTCCTTCCGTTGTGAGTCCGTTTTGGACATACTTTGGTCCCCTGAGGGACTGGAGCCTCCTCGGCTCTTGTTGCCATTGGCAATCGGGAAACAGTTGATGCCCCCCCCAGAATACGTGGGGCATGACGCTACCGAAGGTAGCGTGGCGGATTCTCCAGCTGCTGAGCAGCTGGTACCGCCCTGGGGTAAAATTTTTTCACCTGTGTTGTCCATATTTTATTTTTTTGTCCGCTTTTTAAGGGTGCGGTCCCTGGAGCGCTAGCGACTGGTCCCCCACCAGCCACTCATCCTCTCGCCACGCTCAAAGCTTAGGATTAGGTGGTTTTTTTTATCTTAGAGGTGTCCTTCCTCTCCGACGGCGGCATTAGACATGCCTCCGTTCGCTGTCTGGCCAAACCGGCTCAGCGAACCCGCCGAGTGTTCTCTCGTCACGATTGCTCGTGAGAGAGAAGCGCCAGCCACGTTGGTACGCCTGCACCATTGTGGCAGGGTCGCGTCCAGTGTCAATCGACGACCGTCGATCAATCAGGAGCGACCCATCTCCCTTGTTTCTCCACTGTGCCCTCTGCTAATCAGAGGGACACGTGGAAGAACATCATGGAGCCTACTGCTCCCCCCCCCCGCAGAAATTTGCCACAGACAATACACTCTCCGAAAAAACCCCCAAACCCTTTTTCAAAAGAGTATATTGACGATGCCCAGGGTGCACCGGCCCGACAACTGCTCTTCCCCTCGAACGTATCCGTAAGGGATAAGCAGCTATCAGGCACACGAGGAGGTTTTCTGCACGCACCCCAACCTAACCTAACCTAACCTAACCTTTTTTTTTTTTTTTTTTTTTTTTTTTTTTTTTTGCGCTGGGAAAAAATGCACTACGCACACCCTCCCATTGGGGGAATGGGGGGCCATGTGGGACTCCCCGGTCCGACCCGGTATACCCACCAAAACAACCCAGCGGCACTCCCGCCTCGTCTTGAGTGGAGGGGACTGGGAGATTGGCGCAGCCTGCACGTCCAGTCCCCCTCCGACGACCGTCCGCCCCCAAGGCAGACGCTTCACGCCCTCCCCGTGGGGGGAGGGCCGGGAATGACCGACGAAGGCGATGACGGGTGCAATGCGGGCGGAGGCGCCCCCGCGCCTGTCGCCCGCCCGTCACCACCACGAGGAGGGAGGAGACGACGCCCTCTCCGACCTCTTCCTCGTCTGCGGAGCGGCGCAGCGAGAGGATCGTCCTCCCGCTCGCGCTCCGCCGCCTCCTTTTGCGAAATAACGTCCTCGCAAAAGGAGGCGACCTCTGCCCATGCCTCCTCGCTCTCCAGCATGGAGCTGACCACGCCGGGGAGCGAGAGGTCCCGCCCGACCACCGCGGTCAGACTGCGGCGCAGCTCTGACCAGGCGGGGCACACCTCTAGGGTGTGCTGTGCCGTGTCCTCCGGCGCACCGCAGTCATGGCACGCCGGAGTCTCCTCCCTCCCGATCCGGTGCAGGTGCGATCCAAAACAGCCATGGCCGGACAACACCTGCACCAGACGGAATGAGAGGAAGCCGTGTGACCGCTCGAGCCAGCCTCGCAGGACCGGACCGAGCGCGTCCAAGGTTCGCCGGCCAAAGGTGGCGGCTGCGAGGTCCTCCGTCCAATGGAGGACGATGGCGTCCCTCGCCTCTTGCCGCACGGCCTCCCGCTCCTCCGCGACGGGGCGCTCCCCGAGCGCTTTTCGCCGCGCCGTCCACTCGTACACTCTGGCGAGCACCCATGCCTCCAACTCCCAAGGAGGGGTGCCAGCCAGAGCGCATGCCGCCGAAAAGCCCACCGAGCGGTAGGCCCTTGCCACCCTTAGTGCAATGGCCCTTTGGGGCCTGCGGATCGCCGTTGCGTTCTCCCGCCTGTGCAGGGAGTCCGCCCAGATAGGGGCCCCATATAGGGCCATGCTCCGCAGGATGCCGGCATACAATCGCCGGCACTGCGCGTTGGGCCCCCCGAGGTTCGGGAGGAGCCACGAGAGGGCGTCCGCGGCTTTCAGCAGGCGCGTTGACAGCCCGCTGAAATGCGGGCCAAATCGCCACCTGCTGTCCAGCACCAGGCCCAGATATTTCATCTGGGTCTGGACCCCGATCCTGACGCCCTCCACAACGATGTGGGCGTCGGGAGGGCAGCGCTGCCGAGGACCGTGAAAGAAAACGGCCTCGGTCTTGTGCAGCGCCACCTTCATTCGAAATCCGTCCGACAGATTCGGCCCCACCCCCCGCAACAGGCTATTGAGCCGGGAGGCGACAATCCCCTCGAACAATTTACCGACCTCATCAAGCAGAACGATGGGCCGGTATGCCGAGGGGGAGTCCACCGGGCGTCCCTCCTTTCGGAGGAGGCACAGCTGCCCCTCCTTCCACAGTTTCGGGAACCTGCCAGCCGTAAAGCACGCGCTGAACAGGTCCCGAATTCTGTCCTCCATTTGGGCGGCAGCAATGGCCACCACCCGTGCAGGGACGCCGTCCGGTCCAGGAGCCGTCTTCTTCGCGCGGAGGCTGAGAACCCCCGCGTAGAGTTCCTCAGCCGTCACCGGGGGGACCCCCTCTTCCGGCGGAGTCGCCCCTTGCAGAGGGTCCATCGTTGGTGGGGTGAAGTCGGTCCTGCGCGGAAACAGGGACCGGACCACCCCGTCCAGCAACGCCGGCTCGAGAGTCTCCGTCAATGGGGGACCACAGGGGCGCAGTTGGTTCCGCGCCGCCTTGTATGGTCTCCCATATGGATCCCGGTCGAGCCCTGCCAGCATCTCGGCCCTCGCTGAGTCCTTGGCGGCGCCAATCGCCGACTTGAGGACCGTCCTAGCCTCTTGGTAAGTAGCGTAGAGGCGGTCCTCGTTTTCCCGATTCCGGGCGCTGCGTCGTCGGCTCCGCGTGAAGGCCCTTCTGGCCGACACGCAGGCGGCTCGGAGCCCCGCCAGTTCCTCCGTCCACCAATAGACGGCACGACGGGGAGGCGGACGGCGAGACCGAGGCATGCTGGAGTTGCACACCTCGGTCAGGGACCTCCTGAGCTGAACCGCTGCGGTGTCCACGTCCAGGACCTCGACAGGTGGCGACAACCAGTCCTGGAGAAAGGCCGCCTCCTGAGCGGCCTCCCGGTCCAGGCGGGTGAGAGCCCACCGTGGGAAGGGAGATTTGCCCGAGCGGGCCACCCTCCCCTGGGCGGAGATGTCGAACCGCACGTATCGGTGGTCCGACAAGGTCTCCACCATCTCCACCCGCCAATTCACGACGCGGGCGGCTAGCGCGGGGGTGGCAAACGTGACGTCAACCACCGACCCTCCCTGCTGCCGCACACACGTGTGGACCGCCCCCCTGTTGAGGAGGGACACGCCGGATGAGGCCGCCCAAAATTCGACGGCGCGTCCTCGGACGTTGCACGAGGCAGCCGGGTTGCCCCAGGCCACCGACTTGGCGTTCAGGTCGCCCAACACGACGACCTGGCGCGGCGCCGCCCTCCCTACGACTGCGGTGAGGACTTCGAGGAAATCCTCAAAGTCCGAGAGAGGGCGGTTTGGGGAGAAATAGACCCCCACCACACCTACGTCTCCCCACGCGGCGGCCACGTATCCCGGTCCTCTCTCTAATAGCGAGAGGGGAGGGGAGTCTGTGGAAGACCGCGTCACCAACGCCACCAAGCCGTCCCGATCGCCCAGCCAGTTGCCGGGGACCGAGTAAGGCTCGGCAACCACCGCCAAGTCCACCAACCACTCAGCCATGGTCTGCATCAGCAGATCCTGGGCTGCCCTGCAGTGGTTGGTGTTCGCCTGGAGAATGCGATGTTGGGCCCTATCCATCGCAAGTCATTGCCTCCGTCATCGCCTCCGCGGCCACCGCGGTTCCTGCCTCGGGAACGACGGTGCTGGCAGCCGGACCCATCGGCGCTTTGCCCCTCTTAGGGGGAGGATTGCAGTTCCTCCCCTTCATGACGTGGTCTGCCGGGCGGCCACTGGCGGCACACACTGCGCAGTGCGGAGTGGCGGCCGTGCAGGAGCTGCTTTTGTGGCCCTCCTTGCTGCAGCGATAGCAGCTGTCCGTCCTATCGACCGTGGACGGACATAGGGCTCGAGTGTGTCCGATACCGAAGCACCTGTAGCACCGAAGAGGCTGGTCTACAAGTGCCCGGACTGCACCCGAGCTGAAGCCGACGGTAAGCCGTCCCTTGTCGAGGACGGCTTTGGCAGCGGCGACTGGGCACTCGAGGCGAATGGTGCCCATGCCACCGCGACCGGGCCTGATGTCCCGGCCGTGCACATCTGCGACGTCACAGCCCCCCATTGCTGCGACCGCCGCCACCACCTCCTCTTTGGTGACCGAGTCATCCAGGTCGGTCACCTCTATTGTCGTCGACTTCACTGGACGGGCCACTTTGGCCGCGTCCGCGATGACCTCCTGCAGCTTCGATGCGAAGAGGTCCGCATGGGCTCTGCCCTCTGCCCCCGGGAACTCGAAAATTCGAGCCCCGGCTTGAGTTCGCCGGCAAGAGACTTTGCCGATCCCCAGTTGAGTGGGATCGGCATTGGCACGCGCCCGCAACAAAATGGACGCGTACGTCTCGCCTCGCTCCGCAGCCTCCGCGGTGAGCGTCACCACAACGGCTGCGGTCTTTGGGGGAACGAGTTTCGCCTTTGTCTTCGCTCTCCCTTTACCCTTTGCAGTCGTCTGCGACTGATTGGGAGGTGTGGTGGCGGGCACGGCAAGAACGGCCGTCGCGGCTTTTTTGGCCTTTTTGGCCTTGCCCTTGCCCCTCCCGGCAACCTCGGTCCACCCATGCTGGTTGGACGGGGTTGTGGACGGGAGAAAGGCGTCTTCCCCCTGGGAGGACGGCCCCGGCTCACATTGCCTCTTGTCCGCTGCAAGCGGCGGTCGGAGGCGTTTCTCCGGCAAGAGCCGGTCCTCAATGCCTGCTAAGCAGGCTCTTGTGAAGGCCCTCTCCTCCATGACGACCTTGCGGATGATATCCTCAAGGTTGGAGGTGGTGCCCTCTGCCGCAGGTCTTTCCGCAGGTCTTTCCGCAGGTCTTCCTCCTGCTTGGTCTGGCCGAGCCGTGGCTTCAGCCAGCTTCTGATGTAGCTGGCTCACCTCCGATTGCAGGCGATCGACCTTCGCCTGCAGTTGCCGCGTTTCGTCGCTCGCCTTGCGCTGGACCATCTCTTTTACGATGCCACGCATGCTCGCGGCCCGGCTTTTAAGGGCCTTTTGGAAGGTCCCTTTCAAGTTGGAGGATTTAGAGGCGATCTCCACTATCTCCTCCTCGTCCTCCTCAGCCATTCGCTCCAGCTCGGCCAGCGAGTGGTCCGCGTACAGAACGCGGGACGCCCCGTACCCGGACTTGGCCCGGGCAGCGCGCGCCCGTTGCTCCTTGGCAGCAACCCGCTCCTCCAGGTCTTGCTGGTGCTGCTCCCGCCGAGCCAGGTCCAACTGACGCTGAGCGTCCGCGAGACCCACGACGTGGGTGTCCGCGGCTGTCGGTGGCTTTTTGGCCTTAGGACGCCCCGCCGAGCCCGAAGAGCCCTCGGACCCGTTCCGCAGGAAGGCCCGCTTCCGCGACTGGAAATCGCCCCCGTCCGACACGCCAGCCATGGACTCTTTGTCGGAGTCAGACAACGAGTCCAAGTCCAACGGGTTCTCAAAGAAGCTAGCTGCAGACGGCGCGCGGCTAGCCTCTGACGCCGAAGCGTCGGACTGGCCCTGAGAAGGGCCTTTTGGTTGGCCCTGAGAAGGGCCTTTGGGTTGGCCCTGAGAAGGGCCTTTGGCTTGGCCCTGAGAAGGGCCTTTTGGTCGGCCCCGCGAAGGGCGTTTGGGTTGGCCCTGAGAAGGGCCTTTGGGTTTTAAAAACTGCCCGAAGGCATCCCGCGTGGGTTTGGGCATAGCCTCCGCAGAATCGTACGCTCAACGCAATAAAATAAAATTCGCAACTTTTTTTTGAGGCGACTCTGACGGCCATTGCTCTCTGCGGCTTTCGCAGCACAGAGATGCTGGCGGCCGTCAGGTCCGCCGCCCAGATCGGGGCCCCGTAAAGGGCCATCGATCGCACGATCCCCACGTAGAGCCGCCTACAAGCGGCACTCGGGCCCCCCAAATTGGGAAGCAGCGTTGCCAGCGCCCCGGCCGCGCCCAACAACTTGGGCGCCAGCCGCCGGAAGTGGGGTCCGAAGTCCCACCGGCTGTCGAGCACCAATCCCAGATATTTCATGGTGGGCTCGACAGCGATCCGGACCCCCCCGACCACAATATGTGATCCAGCCGGCGGCGCCCGCCGGGGGCCATGAAACGCCATGGCCTCCGACTTGTTGAGGGCCACCTCCAGGCCGAGGCGCCGTATGCGGCTCACCGTCAGTGAGACCGCCGCCGTCGCGAGCAACGCTGCCTCCCTGTGCGAACTCCCCCGGGCCGTGACCAGCGTGTCGTCCGCGTAACACGTCAGGTCCGCGCCCGGCGGGAGCTCGCCCCTCAGCACCCAGTCGTACCCGATGTTCCACAGGAGCGGTCCCACTACCGATCCCTGTGGAACACCGCACGACACTTGGCGCTGGTTTCCGCCATCACGTCCCATGTAGGTGACACACCTCCCCGCCAGATAAGCCCCAACGATGCGGCGGAGGTAGAGAGGCACCCGATGATAACGTAGTGCCTCCCGTATGCAGCTCCAGGGCAGGGTGTTGAAGGCGTTGGAGATGTCCAAGGACACCGCCACCACCACCCCGCCCCGGGACACTGTTTCCTCCGCCAGGACTCTCACCCTCGACACAGCGTGGATGGTAGAGCGCCCATGCCGAAAGCCGAACTGGCTCTCGTCCAGGTCCGGCCCCTCTCTGCACAAGTGGCCGACGAGGCGGGCTGCGAGTATGCGCTCGAACAGCTTGCCCACCTCGTCGAGCAGCACTATGGGCCGGTACGCAGACGGCGAGTCGGCAGGGCGCCCCGCCTTCCTGAGCAGGACCAAGCGACCTGTTTTCCACAAAGTGGGAAACTGGCCCCGCTCAAGGCACGCTGTGAAGAGTCCTCTTAGCTGGGGCTCCAACTCCTTCAGAGAGAGGGCCAAAGCCAGGCCGTGAATTCCGTCAGGCCCCGGAGCCACGTTCTTGGCCCGGAGCCGCATCACGGCCGCCCTCATAACCTAACCTAACCTAACCTAACCTAACCTTTTTTTTTTTTTGTTCCCGGGGTGGAAAATCCTCATGGATGTCCTCCGCCCTGGGGCGGGCGGAGGGGTCTGTCAGACTCTTACTGACTAAAAACCACCCCGGTGTTCCTTCTCACACCTACGTCGGGGTCGCGGGAATATATGATTCTTCCGCAACCCCGACTGGTGCTGGCCTGCCTCGGCGGGCCTCCTCTTTTTGGGAGGGGGAGTGAGGTGTTAGACTCCCCCCGCAACGTCTTAGAGGGGCGCGCGTGGAACACTACGCGCCGCCACCTCGGGTCCTGATGTATGGGGGGCGGTGGACGTCCCCGAGTCCGCCGTCCCTGGACCCATTTAGAGGGGCTGGAAGAGGGCGTTGTTCGCCCTCAGCCTACGACCAACCCCTTGCCCCTTGCGACGGGTCTGATGAATGGCCCCGTCGCCTACCATTTTTCGGCCGCAGAGGATAGGGAGAGCGGCCAACGACATACCGTCACTCCTCTTCCCCTGCGGCCCCACCACGTCCGCCATCGTACGGTGGCGACCCCGTTAAGGCCGCAGAAGGTAGGGAGAGCGGCGCACCGCAATACCGGCACTCCTCTCCCGCCGCGGCCCCACCACAGTTGCGATGTCGCCCAACAACACCGCAACCTTGGCTGCTACGTCGTCGGCTTGTCTGCAAAAGCCCTGACGAGCGGCCCCTCCTCGGGTTCCTCTTAGCTTCACCGTGGGGGTCCAAACCACGGCTACTGAGCCCCCCCGCCTCGTCAATGCGGGAACCCATTGGGGGGGAACCTAACCTAACCTAACCTTTTTTTTTTTTTTTTTTTTTGTTCCCGGGGTGGAAAATCCTCATGGATGTCCTCCGCCCTGGGGCGGGCGGAGGGGTCTGTCAGACTCTTACTGACTAAAAACCACCCCGGTGTTCCATCTCACACCTACGCCGGGGTCGCGGGAACACATTATTCTTCCACAACCCCGGCTGGTGCTGGCCTGCCTCGGCGGGCCTCCTCGTGTTGGGAGGGGGAGTGAGGTGTTAGACTCCCCCCGCAACGTCTAAGAGGGGCGCGCGTGGAACACTACGCGCCGCCACCTCGGGTCCTGATGTATGGGGGGTGGTGGACGTCCCCGAGTCCGCCGTCCCTGGACCCATTTAGAGGGGCTGGAAGAGGGCGTTGCTCGCCCTCAGCCTACGACCAACCCCTTGCCCCTTGCGACGGGTCTGATGAATGGCCCCGTCGCCTACCATTTTTCGGCCGCAGAGGATAGGGAGAGCGGCCAACGACATACCGTCACTCCTCCTCCCCTGCGGCCCCACCGCGTCAGCCATCGTACGGTGGCGACCCCGTTAAGGCCGCGGAAGGTAGGGAGAGCGGCGCACCGCAATACCGGCACTCCTCTCTCGCCGCGGCCCCACCACAGTTGCGATGTCGCCCAACAACACCGCAACCTTGGCCGCTACGTCGTCGGCTTGTCTACTAAAGCCCTGACGAGCGGCCCCTCCTCGGGTTCCTCTTAGCTTCACCGTGGGGTCCAAACCACGGCTACTGAGCCCCCCCGCCTCGTCAATGCGGGAACCCATTGGGGGGGAACCTAACCTAACCTAACCTAACCTAACCTTTTTTTTTTTTTTTTTTTTTTTTTTTTTTTTGTTCCCGGGGTGGAAAATCCTCATGGATGTCCTCCGCCCTGGGGCGGGCGGAGGGGTCTGTCAGACTCTTACTGACTAAAAACCACCCCGGTGTTCCTTCTCACACCTACGCCGGGGTCGCGGGAACACATTATTCTTCCACAACCCCGGCTGGTGCCGGCCCGCTTGCGCGGGCCCCGTCTCGGGCGGGGGGAGTGAGGTGTACTCCCCCCGCAACGTCTGTGGTCGGCGCGCGAGGAACACTACGCGCGCCGCCTTCTCGGGTCCTGATGTTGGGGGGCGACGGATGTCCCCGAATCCGTCGCCCCTGGACCCATTTAGGGGGGCTGGAAGAGGGCGTTGTCCGCCCTCCGCCTGCGCCCGGTGCGCCTGCTGCGGATCGGGAGAGTGGACGAGATCTCTCTCTCCCTTTCCGCAGCCTCCTTCTGCGAGATCACTGTTTCGCAGAAGGAAACCACCGCGTCCCAGGACTCGGCGCTGCCGACCATCGAACTCACTACGGTCGGCAGCGACAAGTCACTGCCTACTTCTGAGATGAGGGCACGGCGCGGCTCCTCCCAAGCGGCACACTCTGCCAGCGTATGCCACGCCGTGTCCTCCCGGCAGTCGACGCAGTGGTGACACCGAGCGTCCGGCTCCCTGTTTATGCGACACAGGTACTTCCCGAAGCAGCCATGCCCCGAGAGCACCTGCGTCGCCCGAAACGTCAGGGAGCCGTGCCTTCTCCCGAGCCAGCGGTCGAGCACTGGCCGGATCGCCTCGATGGTGCTGAGGCCGGCGGTAGGGCGTGAAAGCCTCACCCGCCATTCCGCCACCAGGACCTCGCGGAGCTGCAACCGATGCTGCTCGATATGTTGCTGCATCGGTCGCTCGCCCCGCTCCCGCGCTGCCTCGCGCCACCGGTACAGTGACGCGAGCACCTTCGCCTCCAGGTCCCAGGGCGGTGATCCGGCCAGTGCACAACCCGCCTCGAAGGAGATCGTGCGATACCCCCGAATGACTCTGACGGCCATCGCCCGCTGCGGCTTGCGCAGGACAGCTATGCTGCCGGCCGTCAGGTCAGACGCCCAGATCGGCGCTCCGTAGAGCGCCATGGATCGCACGATCCCCATATAGAGCCGCCTACAGTCGGCGCTCGGGCCCCCCAGATTGGGAAGCAGCGTTGCCAGCGCCCCGGCCGCGCCCAACAACTTGGGCGCCAGCCGCCGGAAGTGGGGTCCGAAGTCCCACCGGCTGTCGAGCACCAATCCCAGATATTTCATGGTGGGCTCGACAGCGATCCGGACCCCCCCGACCACAATGTGTGATCCGGCCGGCGGCGCCCGCCGGGGGCCATGAAACACCATGGCCTCCGACTTGTTGAGGGCCACCTCCAGGCCGAGGCGCCGTATGCGGCTCACCGTCAGTGAGACCGCCGCCGTCGCGAGCAACGCTGCCTCCCTGTGCGAACTCCCCCGGGCCGTGACCAGCGTGTCGTCCGCGTAACACGTCAGGTCCGCGCCCGGCGGGAGCTCGCCCCTCAGCACCCAGTCGTACCCGATGTTCCACAGGAGCGGTCCCACGACCGATCCCTGTGGAACACCGCACGACACTTGGCGCTGGTTTCCGCCATCACGTCCCATGTAGGTGACACACCTCCCCGCCAGATAAGCCCCAACGATGCGGCGGAGGTAGAGAGGCACCCGATGATAACGCAGTGCCTCCCGTATGCAGCTCCAGGGCAGGGTGTTGAAGGCGTTGGAGATGTCCAAGGACACCGCCACCACCACTCCGCCCCGGGACACTGTTTCCTCCGCCAGGACTCTCACCCTCGACACAGCGTGGATGGTAGAGCGCCCATGCCGAAAGCCGAACTGGCTCTCGTCCAGGTCCGGCCCCTCTCTGCACAAGTGGCCGACGAGGCGGGCTGCGAGTATGCGCTCGAACAGCTTGCCCACCTCGTCGAGCAGCACTATGGGCCGGTACGCAGACGGCGAGTCGGCAGGGCGCCCCGCCTTCCTGAGCAGGACCAGACGTCCAATCTTCCACAGACTGGGAAACTGGCCCCGCTCAAGGCACGCTGTGTAGAGTCCTCTCAGTTGGGGCTCCAACTCCTTCAGAGAGAGGGCCAAAGCCAGGCCGTGAATTCCGTCGGGCCCCGGAGCCACGTTCTTGGCCCGGAGCCGCATCACGGCCGCCCTCATCTCTGCCTGTGTCACCTCTGGGACGCTGATGGCGTTCTCGTCCTCCTCCTCTGCAGACTCTGCGGCTGCGGGCAAAGCCATCGGCGGCGGAACATGCTCCGCTCTCACCGGGAAGAGGGCTGCTACCACTTCCTCCAGCAGCTCGGGTTGGAGACTCTCCGTAAGTGGGGGCGCCGCGGCTCGAAGTTGCCCTCGAACCGCTTTATACGGGCGCCCCCACGGATCCCCGTCCAGAGTCTCCAACATCCTCTCCCGGGATCGAGTCCTCGCCTCGTCGATGGCCAGCCACAGAGTCTGCTTTGCCGCGCGGTACACCTCGTACAGCGCGGCCTCCTCCTCGGGTACCCGACGACGTCTCCTCCGGTAGCGGGTGTACCGGCGTCTCACCGCCACGCATGCGACGCGCAGCTGCGCGATCTCGGCGGACCACCAGTACACCTGGCGCCTTGCACCCTGTGCGTGGGCGCGGGGCATGGACGCGTCGCATATCTGCGTCATTGCCCCGCGGAACCACAGCGCCTCCAGCTCGACGTCATCGGGTCCGGTCGTTGCCGACCCCCGGAACCAGGCCTGAGCGATGGCTGCCTCCTCGAGAAGCTCCCTGTCGATGCGCTTACGCGCCCAGCGCGGGCCGTCCGAACGCGGGACTGGTGTTCTGCGGCCGCCAGCGGTCTGGGCAGAGACGTCGAATCGGATATATCGGTGATCCGACAACGTCTCCACCTCCGCGGCGACACGCCAGTCGCGGACACGGCTCGCGACAGCAGGGCTTGCGAACGACACGTCCACTATGGACCCGCCCCGCTGCCGCACGCACGTGTGGACCGAGCCCCGGTTCAGGACGACCAGGCCAGTCGTGATCGCCCACTCCTCCAATGCCTCACCCTTAGCATCGGTCACCGGGGATCCCCACGCCGCAGACTTGGCGTTGAGATCCCCGAGTAACAGCACCGGGCGAGGATAACCTAACCTTTTTTTTTTTTTTTTTTTTTTTTTTTTTTTTTTTTTTTTTTTTTTTTTTTTTTTTTTTTGCGCTGGGAAAAAATGCATTACGCATACCCTCCCATTGGGGGAATGGGGGGGCTATGTGGGACTCCCCGGTCTGACCCGGTATACCCACTAAAACAACCCAGCGGCACTCCCGCCTCGTCTTGAGTGGAGGGGACTGGGAGATTGGCGCAGCCTGTACGTCCAGTCCTCCTCCGACGACCGTCCGCCTTTAATGCGGACGCTTCACGCCCTCCCCGTTGGGGGAGGGCCGGGAATGACTTACGAAGGTGATGACGGGTGCAATGGGGGCGGAGGCGCCCCCGCGCCTGTCGCCCGCCTGTCACCACCATGAGGAGGGAGGAGACGACGCCCTCTCCGACCTCTTCGTCTCCGGAGCGGCGCAGCGAGAGGATCGTCCTCCCGCTCGCGCTCCGCCGCCTCCTTTTGCGAAATAACGTCCTCGCAAAAGGAGGCGACCTCTGCCCATGCCTCCTCGCTCTCCAGCATGGAGCTGACCACGCCGGGGAGCGAGAGGTCCCGCCCGACCACCGCGGTCAGACTGCGGCGCAGCTCTGACCAGGCGGGGCACACCTCTAGGGTGTGCTGTGCCGTGTCCTCCGGCGCACCGCAGTCATGGCACGCCGGAGTCTCCTCCCTCCCGATCCGGTGCAGGTGCGATCCAAAACAGCCATGGCCGGACAACACCTGCACCAGACGGAATGAGAGGAAGCCGTGTGACCGCTCGAGCCAGCCTCGCAGGACCGGACCGAGCGCGTCCAAGGTTCGCCGGCCAAAGGTGGCGGCTGCGAGGTCCTCCGTCCAATGGAGGACGATGGCGTCCCTCGCCTCTTGCCGCACGGCCTCCCGCTCCTCCGCGACGGGGCGCTCCCCGAGCGCTTTTCGCCGCGCCGTCCACTCGTACACTCTGGCGAGCACCCATGCCTCCAACTCCCAAGGAGGGGTGCCAGCCAGAGCGCATGCCGCCGAAAAGCCCACCGAGCGGTAGGCCCTTGCCACCCGTAGTGCAATGGCCCTTTGGGGCCTGCGGATCGCCGTTGCGTTCTCCCGCCTGTGCAGGGAGTCCGCCCAGATAGGGGCCCCATATAGGGCCATGCTCCGCAGGATGCCCGCAGGATGCAGGCATACAATCGCCGGCACTGCGCGTTGGGCCCCCCCAGGTTCGGGAGGAGCCACGAGAGGGCGTCCGCGGCATTCAGCAGGCGCGTTGACAGCCCGCTGAAATGCGGGCCAAATCGCCACCTGCTGTCCAGCACCAGGCCCAGATATTTCATCTGGGTCTGGACCCCGATCCTGACGCCCTCCACAACTATGTGGGCGTCGGGAGGGCAGCGCTGCCGAGGCCCGTGAAAGAAAACGGCCTCGGTCTTGTGCAGCGCCACCTTCAGTCCCAAGCGGCGGATCCTCCCTGCAACCAAGGATCCGCCAGCCGAGGCCAGACAGGCCGCCTCCCTGTAGTTCCTCCCCCGGGCAGCGAGGAGAGTGTCATCCGCGTAACAGATGACACTCGTGCCCTGGAGGAGGGCTCCCCGCAGGAGCCAGTCAAACCCTATATTCCATAGGGGGGGCCCCAGCACCGACCCCTGCGGAACACCGCACTCTGCGCCGTATCGCCTCACCCTGGCCGTCTTGTCCACAAGGAGGATCTCTCGATCCTCCAAGTAGCTGGCCAGGAGGCTCCTCAAGTATTGAGGCACTCCGTGATACCGAAGTGCCTCCAATATTGTCGAGTGGGGCACGGAGTTGAAGGCGTTGGCTATGTCGAATGACACCGCCAACACTCCGCCCCCCGCCTCCACCGCCTCCTTCACCTGACCCTTGAGTAGGGCCAGCGCGTCTATCGTCGAACGCCCTCGTCGAAAACCGAATTGGGCGTCCGACAGATTCGGCCCCACCCCCCGCAACAGCCCATTGAGCCGGGAGGCGACAATCCCCTCGAATAATTTACCGACCTCATCAAGCAGAACGATGGGCCGGTATGCCGAGGGGGAGTCCACCGGGCGTCCCTCCTTTCGGAGGAGGCACAGCTGCCCCTCCTTCCACAGTTTCGGGAACCTGCCAGCCGTAAAGCACGCGCTGAACAGGTCCCGAATTCTTTCCTCCATTTGGGCGGCAGCAATGGCCACCACCCGTGCAGGGACGCCGTCCGGTCCAGGAGCCGTCTTCTTCGCGCGGAGGCTGAGAACCCCCGCGTAGAGTTCCTCAGCCGTCACCGGGGGGACCTCCTCCTCCGGCGGAGTCGCCTCTTGCGGAGGGTCCATCGTTGGTGGGGTGAAGTCGGTCCTGCGCGGAAACAGGGACCGGACCACCCCGTCCAGCAACGCCGGCTCGAGAGTCTCCGTCAATGGGGGACCACAGGGGCGCAGTTGGTTCCGCGCCGCCTTGTATGGTCTCCCATATGGATCCCGGTCGAGCCCTGCCAGCATCTCGGCCCTCGCCGAGTCCTTGGCGGCGCCAATCGCCGACTTGAGGACCGTCCTCGCCTCTTGGTAAGTAGCGTAGAGGCGGTCCTCGTTTTCCCGATTCCGGGCGCTGCGTCGTCGGCTCCGCGTGAAGGCCCTTCTGGCCGACACGCAGGCGGCTCGGAGCCCCGCCAGTTCCTCCGTCCACCAATAGACGGCACGACGAGGAGGCGGACGGCGAGACCGAGGCATGCTGGAGTTGCACACCTCGGTCAGGGACCTCCTGAGCTGAACCGCTGCGGTGTCCACGTCCAGGACCTGTCGCCTCCTGTCGCCGACCTGTCGCCGCCGACCATCGCGTTCACGACGGCCGGCAGCGACAGGTCGTTGCCTACTTCGGTGATGAGGGCACGGCGCGGCTCCTCCCAAGCGGCACACTCTGCCAGCGTGTGCCACGCCGTGTCCTCCCGGCAGTCGACGCAGTGGTGACACCGGGCGTCCGGCTCCCTGTTTATGCGACACAGGTACTTCCCGAAGCAACCATGCCCCGAGAGCACCTGCGTCGCCCGAAACGTCAGGGAGCCGTGCCTTCTCCCGAGCCAGCGGTCGAGCACTGGCCGGATCGCCTCAATGGTGCTGAGGCCGGCGGTAGGGCGTGACAGCCTCACAACCTAACCTAACCTAACCTAACCTAACCTAACCTAACCTAACCTTTTTTTTTTTTTTTTTTTTTTTTTGTTCCCGGGGTGGAAAATCCTCATGGATGTCCTCCGCCCTGGGGCGGGCGGAGGGGTCTGTCAGACTCTTACTGACTAAAAACCACCCCGTCGTTCCATCTCACACCTACGCCGGGGTCGCGGGAACACATTATTCTTCCACAACCCCGGCTGGTGCCGGCCCGCTTGCGCGGGCCCCGTCTCGGGCGGGGGGAGTGAGGTGTACTCCCCCCGCAACGTCTGTGAGCGGCGCACGCGGAACACTACGCGCGCCGCCTTCTCGGGTCCTGATGTTGGGGGGCGACGGATGTCCCCGAATCCGTCGCCCCTGGACCCATTTAGGGGGGCTGGAAGAGGGCGTTGTCCGCCCTCCGCCTGCGCCCGGTGCGCCTGCTGCGGATCGGGAGAGTGGACGAGATCTCTCTCTCCCTTTCCGCAGCCTCCTTCTGCGAGATCACTGTTTCGCAGAAGGAAACCACTGCGTCCCAGGACTCGGCGCTGCCGACCATCGAACTCACTACGGCCGGCAGCGACAAGTCACTGCCTACTTCTGAGATGAGGGCACGGCGCGGCTCCTCCCAAGCGGCACACTCTGCCAGCGTATGCCACGCCGTGTCCTCCCGGCAGTCGACGCAGTGGTGACACCGGGCGTCCGGCTCCCTGTTTATGCGACACAGGTACTTCCCGAAGCAACCATGCCCCGAGAGCACCTGCGTCGCCCGAAACGTCAGGGAGCCGTGCCTTCTCCCGAGCCAGCGGTCGAGCACTGGCCGGATCGCCTCGATGGTGCTGAGGCCGGCGGTAGGGCGTGACAGCCTCACCCGCCATTCCGCCACCAGGACCTCGCGGAGCTGCAACCGATGCTGCTCGATATGGCGCTGCATCGGTCGCTCGCCCCGCTCCCGCGCTGCCTCGCGCCACCGGTAAAGTGACGCGAGCACCTTCGCCTCCAGGTCCCAGGGCGGTGATCCGGCCAGTGCACAACCCGCCTCGCAGGAGATCGTGCGATACCCCCGAATGACTCTGACAACCTAACCTAACCTAACCTAACCTAACCTAACCTAACCAGTCTTCCGGCACCCCCCGCCGTGAACAGATCAGTTTTAAGCCGCTCCGCAGTTGAAAAATATAAAAAATCGGTTTTTTCGCGAAAAAGATATAGTGCGATATATCGTTGTGACCGCGCTGCCGAGCCCTATGTGAATGTGAAAACATTTTTGGAAAAAGTGAAAAATTGTGCGCACAAAGTGCAAAAAAACAAGTTGAAAAAACTTCCGAGCTAAACGCTGCTCGATTTTGAGTGTGAGCTCGGAAGTCGGAGTATGCAGTCTTGTGCGGCTTTCTGAACCCTACATTTTAACACCTTTTTCGGATTTTTACGACCAGGGGTTGCCAACTTATCTACGAAAAACCCAAAACCTCGGTGAGCGTGGTTGGAGTTCCCGAGGGGTTACAATCAATCTGGAAGCGGATCCAGATAGCTGCGCAGACGAGGAGCCGGGAGACTTTTTGAAAATTGAAAATAGCTCAAGGGAAACACCTGGAAAATAAGGACAAAATTACAGTTATTTTTAAGATTTTATTTAGGGAATATTAGATCGTAAGTACATACTTTTTATAGTTTTAAAAAATAGTTACTCACCACCCCTTCACTCGTTTAAAATTTTGTTTAAATTGGTTCATTAGTTTTTAAGATATAGTTACTTGAAATTTCAAAAAATTTGGGGTTGTTTATTGTCAACCCCAAAATTCAAAATTTAAATTTAAATATATTAACCTAGGGCTTCTCTCTAGCATCCCTATAAGTTTTTATTGTTTATTTAGTTATTTAGTCTTTAAAAGTGGTCCCAAAGAGTGTTGAGTTACGATTTTAGTTTTTAAACAGCTAAAATAAACCCCTTCAGGGAGACTTAAAATTCTGGAATTGGAACCACCGGAAAGGAAATTTTGTGCCCTATTTGGTGTGATATTTTTTACCCACGCGTGTTTAGTTATTATATAGTTATAAGGAAAACAAGATCTATGCACCGAGAAGAAATTGCTCAACTTGTGGCAACTTCCGGTTTTGTATTAGCAAAATCAACCCCTTCTGGGTTGACTAAAAATCTAAATTTAGTACCATTAGAGAGAGGGCATCTCCCCCTATCAAGTTATATAAATTAAACCCACGCGAAACAAATAATAACAATAGATATAAGTATAATAAGGTTGAGGTACCGTGGCTGATTTTAATTTTTTTTCTAAATTTTCAGTTTTCAAGCGTTAAAATTAACCCCTTCTGGGTTAATTAAAAATCCTATTTTGACACCACTAGAAAGAGGGCTTCACCCTCCGTCTAGTAAATATAGTTTCATCCACGCGTATCCTTAACTTTTAAAATTATAATTAAGACAAATCGAGATATCCAGATTTGACTTTTAGGAAATAAATTTGTTATTTCTTCCCGTTTATGGTTTCTCCCGGTAACCCTGCTTTTTAGGATCCGTAGCCCTAAGCTGCTTGTTTATGTTTTATTTTACTTGGGGAAAAAATCCTGAGTATTTTCCGAGCTAGAGCTTTTCCCAGATTGCGGTTTTTACCCATCTTTGTTCTTTTTACAAGTTCCACAGGGGTGGCTTTTGCTCGGAAACGGGAATTCGTAGAGAAAAAATTTTGCTTTTACACATAGTTTACGTAGGAATACCTACACGTAGAAATTAATCCCGTCTCTCTACGACCATTCCCCAAAAAATTCGGGGTAAATCTGCGAAGTTGTGAAAAATTTTCCTCGATTTTTATAGTCTCCCCAAAAATTACCCCACAATTTTGCTTAAATTAAATTTGGAAAACACACATACACACAAACTCACGTATACATTACACACGTTACATTTTACATTTAATTTTTTGAAAATTTTAAAATTCTTTTTCACCGACCGGGAACCGAACTTGGGACTTTTAATAATACTAAAAAGCGGATATCTCAAAAACGGTGCGTCGTAGCCCGTTTTTAACCAAACCCTAATATTCTGTACCAGAGGTACAGAATATTTGAAACGCTTCCCTTACCAACCCCCTTCGAACCCCCCCCCTTTTTGTTTTATTTATTTATATTTATTTAACTTCCCACCAAATACACCATAGTGGCAAGTGTAACTGGTTACGTACATAAGCAGACGACGTAAACGGTTGCATATATATATTAAATTAATTTATTATTATTTTATTAATTATTTATTTCTTTAATTAATTTTATTATTTTATAAACCCAATTCAATTTATTTATTATATTAACCCCCCCTGGTCAAATTTATATCCCTGGTCTAACCAAAAAGTCCACCCCCATCCCCTTAAAATCTTTACACCCCCATATCTTTTAAACGGCTGGGAATTTCAAAGTTTTGACGAAATTTTTCACCCCCCTATAACCCCCCTCTCAGCCCGAACCTAGATTCCGATAAGACCCCTAAACCCCCCTTTTTCCCCCTTTTCACCCTTCCATTTTGACCTCAAAAAAACAATTAAATCGGTAGTATATTTATTTTAATATATCTATTTGAAACCCCAAACCCTTATACCCCCTCCCCCCTGCCCCCTAAGCGTTACCCCACCCCCCCGTGCCCTAACTTGTGACACAAGGGTCGCAGAGATACCGAGTTTGGGCTCGCTGAAATCGGGAGGAGAAGGCCGTTACACCTGCCCCAATTAAAACAGGGATTACGCCCCTTTTATTTATCTAATATAATTTTATTTAATAATTTATTTTATTTATTTATATTTTATTCAAATTTTGGTTGGGTGGCGTTGGTTATTAATTTAATAGACAGACTAGCTTTATTGAGCAGAACTTAGGGTTAAGACATCAATAAATATTGAATCTATTTTTAGATATTTTATTTATACACTGACACTGACACGGACCCCCCTATACAGGGCCAAACATTGTTTTACATCTGACAACTTTCCCCACTCACTTGCACTACACTTACATAGCACTCCCTCACGCACGCACCATGTTTCACACACCCACAACATCTGGTGCTAAAAAATCCACCACTCCCAGTTCCGCTACCTCACCCTCGGTAGTCCTGGATGCTGCCAGGACTTTCTTAAAAAGGCCTGGCACACCAAAAAGATCTTTTGACAACCTGGAGATCTACAGACTGCAGGACTACGGCGAGAAATCCAACGACCAGTTACTCCACGATTTGATGAGGGCCTTTGAGGATATTCCCTCCAAAGTATACCCTCAGATGAAACGAGAGACGAAGACCTTCCTCGAAACAACATCCGACAAAGGTATGCGCACGCTGTTTGAACTAAGTAAGCGGATGAAAAATCTGGAGAAAACAGCGTCTAGATCTATTACACACACAGTCGTACCTTCTGTACCTGTACCTTCCGAAAAAGAGGAAAAGTTGCTGGGGAGACTGGGAGAGGTGGAAGAGACACTCATGACGCGCCTACTTGAGATGGAAATCGACCTAAAGAACCGAATAAATAAGCTGGACAATGAAAACAACGAACGAGGCGCCGACGTCATCGACAAATTGATCGACAAGCTCGATGAGGCCAGGGTCGCTATTGACGAAACAACCAAAGAGATCGTGGGATGTATGCAGGCGGAAATAAAAGACCAGGTGGGCACCGTCGCCCTAGGCGTCGCTGAAACCAATACGCGACTGAGCGAGATGGGAAGGCAGTCATCCGAAGGCAACCCGGTTCCTAAAACGTACGCCAGCGCCGCAGCAGCCAGGCCCGGGCGTCGACCGGCGCTTCACTCAATGGCGGTTACCTTCGAAGGTAGTCTTGAGACTGCCGACGAGGTACTCGCGAGGGTGAAGACGGCGGTCGATGCCAGGGTTACTGGCCTAAAAATTAACAAAGTGAGAAAGGCGAAAAATCAAACTGTCATCGTAGGTTGTGACACAAAAGATGAAATGGAGAAAGTGAGGGATAGGATAGAGAGCCGTGGCAATGGGCTGATCGTAGCGCCCATGAAGAATAAGGACCCGCTCGTCGTCCTCAAGGACGTCTTTATGGACGGCGAGGACGACGAGATAATTAACACCCTTTATGTCCAAAACACCGACATCTTCATGGGCCTACAAAAGGAAGAGATGCAACTAGTAGTAAAATATAAAAAGAGGACAAGGAACCCGAACACATCTCACATTGTCATCCAGGCGGGACCAAAGGCATGGCAGAGGATGACGGAGGCTGGAGCCCTTTATCTGGACCTGCAAAGGGTAAGGGTAGAGGACCAGTCTCCGCTCATCCAATGCACAAAGTGCCTCGGATTTGGTCACGGCCGCAAATTCTGCACCGAGAGTGTGGACAAATGCAGTCACTGCGGAGGAGCTCACCTGCGCGAGAAGTGCGCCGACTTCATTGCAGGTGATGAGCCGCAGTGCTGCAATTGTCTGCACTCTAGGTTGCAGAAAACGGACCACAACGCTTTCAGTGTTGAGTGCCCAACTAGAAAAAAGTGGGACTACCTGGCGCGAGCTAACACAGCTTACACATGACTCACACACTCACACAGTGAAACACACACACATACACACTAATATAAAAGTATATATTATATATATATGGATGCAGCTAAGAATAATCTTGACATAAGAAAATTTAATATGTATATATATTATTTGAATATATATATATTATTGATGAAAACATAGATAAAATGTTCAAATAGATATTACTCTGAGTCATGAATTTCACCATCCTAAAGCTTATATAAAAGTAATTAAAAGATGAAATAGATAAGATCATTACCGGAAGGAACCATAAATTGAGCCAAGATCTGTAAAATAGAATAAGAAATATTGTTAAAATAAAACTAGATTTTAGAATTGTTAAATTAAGGTTAAAAATTGTAATAGTATAAGAAATAGATAGCTCTTTAGATTTAACAATAACATGTTATTATAAGAAAATAGAAAATAAGACCAAATCGTAGTTTATTGTATTATGACGTGGTAAATGTAATGTTGTAACTGAACCATGTTGTTAAATTAAATGGTCACATAGTTAAAGTTATTCCCCGTAATAAATAAAAATAAAGCCTTTTATTAGAGTAGCTAAGTAGCGGGAGTCCCACCCGGATAAGACATGAAAGTGATGAATGAAAGAAAGATCAAGTATGCGGCATGTAAGTGCGAGAGGAATAAAAGAAGGAATTAGAATGAATGAGTTATCTAGAATAATAAGGTCCCGGCGTGCCTATGGCTGGGGAAAGGCAGTAAAAAAAAAAAAAAAAAAAAAAAAAAAAAAAAAAACAACCTAACCTAACCTAACCTAACCTAACCTAACCTTTTTTTTTTTTTTTTTTTTTTTTTTTTTTTTTTTTTTTTTTTTTTTTTTTTTTTTTTTTTGCGCTGGGAAAAAATGCATTACGCATACCCTCCCATTGGGGGAATGGGGGGCTATGTGGGACTCCCCGGTCTTACCCGGTATACCCACTAAAACAACCCAGCGGCACTCCCGCCTCGTCTTGAGTGGAGGGGACTGGGAGATTGGCGCAGCCTGTACGTCCAGTCCTCCTCCGACGACCGTCCGCCTTTAATGCGGACGCTTCACGCCCTCCCCGTTGGGGGAGGGCCGGGAATGACAGACGAAGGTGATGACGGGTGCAATGCGGGCGGAGGCGCCCCCGCGCCTGTCGCCCGCCTGTCACCACCATGAGGAGGGAGGAGACGACGCCCTCTCCGACCCCTCCGTCTCCGGAGCGGCGCAGCGAGAGGATCGTCCTCCCGCTCGCGCTCCGCCGCCTCCTTTTGCGAAATAACGTCCTCGCAAAAGGAGGCGACCTCCGCCCATGCCTCCTCGCTCTCCAGCATGGAGCTGACCACGCCGGGGAGCGAGAGGTCCCGCCCGACCACCGCGGTCAGACTGCGGCGCAGCTCTGACCAGGCGGGGCACACCTCTAGGGTGTGCTGTGCCGTGTCCTCCGGCGCACCGCAGTCATGGCACGCCGGAGTCTCCTCCCTCCCGATCCGGTGCAGGTGCGATCCAAAACAGCCATGGCCGGACAACACCTGCACCAGACGGAATGAGAGGAACCCATGTGACCGCTCGAGCCAGCCTCGCAGGACCGGACCGAGCGCGTCCAAGGTTCGCCGGCCAAAGGTGGCGGCTGCGAGGTCCTCCGTCCAATGGAGGACGATGGCGTCCCTCGCCTCCCGCCGCACGGCCCCCCGCTCCTCCGCGACGGGGCGCTCCCCGAGCGCTTTTCGCCGCGCCGTCCACTCGTACACTCTGGCGAGCACCCATGCCTCCAACTCCCAAGGAGGGGTGCCAGCCAGAGCGCATGCCGCCGAAAAGCCCACCGAGCGGTAGGCCCTTGCCACCCTTAGTGCAATGGCCCTTTGGGGCCTGCGGATCGCCGTTGCGTTCTCCCGCCTGTGCAGGGAGTCCGCCCAGATAGGGGCCCCATATAGGGCCATGCTCCGCAGGATGCCGGCATACAATCGCCGGCACTGCGCGTTGGGCCCCCCCAGGTTCGGGAGGAGCCACGAGAGGGCGTCCGCGGCTTTCAGCAGGCGCGTTGACAGCCCGCTGAAATGCGGGCCAAATCGCCACCTGCTGTCCAGCACCAGGCCCAGATATTTCATCTGGGTCTGGACCCCGATCCTGACGCCCTCCACAACGATGTGGGCGTCGGGAGGGCAGCGCTGCCGAGGCCCGTGAAAGAAAACGGCCTCGGTCTTGTGCAGCGCCACCTTCAGTCCCAAGCGGCGGATCCTCCCTGCAACCAAGGATCCGCCAGCCGAGGCCAGACAGGCCGCCTCCCTGTAGCTCCTCCCCCGGGCAGTGAGGAGAGTGTCATCCGCGTAACAGATGACACTCGTGCCCTGGAGGAGGGCTCCCCGCAGGAGCCAGTCAAACCCTATATTCCATAGGGGGGGCCCCAGCACCGACCCCTGCGGAACACCGCACTCTGCGCCGTAACGTCTCACCGTGGCCGTCTTGTCAACAAGGAGGATCTCTCGATCCTCCAAGTAGCTGGCCAGGAGGCTCCTCAAGTATTGAGGCACTCCGTGATACCGAAGTGCCTCCAATATTGTCGAGTGGGGCACGGAGTTGAAGGCGTTGGCTATGTCGAATGACACCGCCAACACTCCGCCCCCCGCCTCCACCGCCTCCTTCACCTGACCCTTGAGTAGGGCCAGCGCGTCTATCGTCGAACGCCCTCGTCGAAAACCGAATTGGGCGTCCGACAGATTCGGCCCCACCCCCCGCAACAGGCTATTGAGCCGGGAGGCGACAATCCCCTCGAACAATTTACCGACCTCATCAAGCAGAACGATGGGCCGGTATGCCGAGGGGGAGTCCACCGGGCGTCCCTCCTTTCGGAGGAGGCACAGCTGCCCCTCCTTCCACAGTTTCGGGAACCTGCCAGCCGTAAAGCACGCGCTGAACAGGTCCCGAATTCTGTCCTCCATTTGGGCGGCAGCAATGGCCACCACCCGTGCAGGGACGCCGTCCGGTCCAGGGGCCGTCTTCTTCGCGCGGAGGCTGAGAACCCCCGCGTACAATTCCTCCGCCGTCACCGGGGGGACCTCCTCCTCCGGCGAAGTTGCGCCTTGCGGAGGGTCCATTGTTGGTGGGGTAAAGTCGGTCCTGCGCGGAAACAGGGACCGGACCACCCCATCCAGCAACGCCGGCTCGAGAGTCTCCGTCAATGGGGGACCATACGGGCGCAGTTGGTTCCGCGCCGCCTTGTACGGTCTCCCATATGGATCCCGGTCAAGCCCTGCCAGCATCTCGGCCCTTGCCGAGTCCTTGGCGGCGCCAATCGCCGACTTGAGGACCGTCCTCGCCTCTTGGTAAATAGCGTAGAGGCGGTCCTCGTTTTCCCGATTCCGGGCGCTGCGTCGTCGGCTCCGCGTGAAGGCCCTTCTGGCCGACACGCAGGCGGCTCGGAGCCCCGCCAGTTCCTCCGTCCACCAATAGACGGCACGACGAGGAGGCGGACGGCGAGACCGAGGCATGCTGGAGTTGCACACCTCGGTCAGGGACCTCCTGAGCTGAACCGCTGCGGTGTCCACGTCCAGGACCTCGACAGGGGGCGACAACCAGTCCTGGAGAAAGGCCGCCTCCCGAGCGGCCTCCCGGTCCAGGCGGGTGAGAGCCCACCGTGGGAAGGGAGATTTGCCCGAGCGGGCCACCCTCCCCTGGGCGGAGATGTCGAACCGCACGTATCGGTGGTCCGACAAGGTCTCCACCATCTCCACCCGCCAATTCACGACGCGGGCGGCTAGCGCGGGGGTGGCAAACGTGACGTCAACCACCGACCCTCCCTGCTGCCGCACACACGTGTGGACCGCCCCCCTGTTGAGGAGGGACACGCCGGATGAGGCCGCCCAAAATTCGACGGCGCGTCCTCGGACGTTGCACGAGGCAGCCGGGTTGCCCCAGGCCACCGACTTGGCGTTCAGGTCGCCCAACACGACGACCTGGCGCGGCGCCGCCCTCCCTACGACTGCGGTGAGGACTTCGAGGAAATCCTCAAAGTCCGAGAGAGGGCGGTTTGGGGAGAAATAGACCCCCACCACACCTACGTCTCCCCACGCGGCGGCCACGTATCCCGGTCCTCTCTCTAATAGCGAGAGGGGAGGGGAGTCTGTGGAAGACCGCGACATCAATGCCACCAAGCCGTCCCGATCGCCCAGCCAATGGCCGGGGACCGAGTAAGGCTCGGCAACCACCGCCAAGTCCACCAACCACTCAGCCATGGTCTGCATCAGCAGATCCTGGGCTGCCCTGCAGTGGTTGGTGTTCGCCTGGAGTATGCGATGTTCGACCCTATCCATCGATAGTCATAACCTCCGTCATCGCCTCCGCGGCCACCGCGGTTCCTACCTCGGGAACGACGGTGCTGGCAGCCCGACCCATCGGCGCTTTGCCCCTCTTAGGGGGAGGATTGCAGTTCCTCCCCTTCATGACGTGGTCTGCCGGGCGGCCACTGGCGGCACACACTGCGCAGTGCGGAGTGGCAGCCGTGCAGGAGCCGCTCTTGTGGCCCTCCTTGCTGCAGCGATAGCAGCTGTCCGTCCTATCGACCGTGGACGGACAGAGGGCTCGAGTGTGTCCGATACCGAAGCACCTGTAGCACCGAAGAGGCTGGTCTACAAGTGCCCGGACTGCACCCGAGCTGAAGCCGACGGTAAGCCGTCCCTTGTCGAGGACGGCTTTGGCAGCCGCGACTGGGCACTCGAGGCGAATAGTGCCCATGCCACCGCGACCGGGCCTGATGTCCCGGCCGTGCACCTCTGCGACGTCACAGCCCCCCATTGCTGCAACCGCCGCCACCACCTCCTCTTTGGTGACCGAGTCATCCAGGTCGGTCACCTCGATGGTCGTCGCCTTGACTGGACGGGCCACCTTGGCCGCGTCCGCGATGACCTCCTGCAGCTTGGATGCAAAGAGGTCCGCATGGGCTTTGCCCTCTGCCCCCGGGAACTCGAAAATTCGAGCCCCGGCTTGAGTTCGCCGGCAAGAGACTTTGCCGATCCCCAGTTGAGTGGGATCGGCATTGGCACGCGCCCGCAACAAAATGGACGCGTACGTCTCGCCTCGCTCCGCAGCCTCCGCGGTGAGCGTCACCACAACGGCTGCGGTCTTTGGGGGAACGAGTTTCCCCCTTGTCTTCTCCTTTGTTTTCCCTCTCCCTTTCCCCTTCCCAGTCGTCTGCGACTGATTGGGAGGTGTGGTGGCGGGCACGGCAGGAACGGCCGTCTCGGCTTTTTTGCCCTTTTTGGCCTTTTTGGCCTTGCCCTTGCCCCTCCCGGCAACCTCGGTCCACCCATGCTGGTTGGACGGGGTTGTCGAAGGGAGAAAGGCGTCTTCCCCCTGGGAGGACGGCCCCGGCTCGCATTGCCTCTTGTCCGCCGCAAGCGGCGGTCGGAGGCGTTTCTCCGGCAAGAGCCGGTCCTCAATCCCTGCTAAACAGGCTCTTGTGAAGGCCCTCTCCTCCATAACGACCTTGCGGATGATATCCTCAAGGTTGGAGGCGGGGCCCTCAGCCGCAGGTCTTTCTTCTGGTTGGCCTGGCCGAGCCGTGGCTTCGGCCAGCTTCTGATGAAGCTGGCTGACCTCCGATTGCAGGCGATCGACTTTCGCCTGCAGTTGCCGCGTTTCGTCGCTCGCCTTGCGCTGGACCATCTCCTGTATTATGCCACGCATGCTCGCGGCCCTGCATTTAAGGGCCTTTTGGAAGGTCCCTTTCAAGTTGGAGGATTTAGAGGCGATCTCCACTATCTCCTCCTCGTCCTCCTCAGCCATCCGCTCCAGCTCAGCCAGTGAGTGGTCCGCGTACAGAACGCGGGACGCTCCGTACCCGGACTTGGCCCGGGCAGCGCGCGCCCGTTGCTCCTTGGCAGCAACCCGCTCCTCCAGGTCTTGTTGGTGCTGCTCCCGCCGAGCTAGGTCCAACTGACGCTGAGCATCCGCGAGACCAACGTCGTGGGTGTCCGCGGCTGTCGGAGGCTTTTTGGCCTTTGGACGTCCCGCCGAGCCCGAAGAGCCCTCGGACCCGTTCTGCAGGAAGGCCCGCTTCCGCGACTGTATATCGCCCCCGTCCGACACGCCAGCCATGGACTCTTTGTCGGAGTCAGACAACGAGTCCAAGTCCAATGGGCTCCCAAAGAAGCTAGCTGCAGACGGCGCACGGCTAGCCTCTGACGCCGAAGCGTCGGACTGGCCCTGAGAAGGGCCTTTTGGTTGGCCCTGAGAAGGGCCTTTGGGTTGGCCCTGAGAAGGGCCTTTGGCTTGGCCCTGAGAAGGGCCTTTTGGTCGGCCCCGCGAAGGGCGTTTGGGTTGGCCCTGAGAAGGGCCTTTGGGTTTTAAAAACTGCCCGAAGGCATCCCGCGTGGGTTTGGGCATAGCCTCCGCAGGTTCGTTCACTCAAGGCAAGATAAAAAGCAACGAAAGCACAGTGCACTTTGGCCGAGCCCAGTCTGCCACTCCGTTACGGTGGTCAGAACTGGGTCGTTTCCAGGGGACGCGACGTGGACGCAAGCACTGTGGGGTGGTCCCCCAACCTAACCTAACCTTTTTTTTTTTTTTTTTTTTTTTTTTTTTTTTTTTTTTTTTTTTTTTTTTGCGCTGGGAAAAAATGCATTACGCATACCCTCCCATTGGGGGAATGGGGGGCTATGTGGGACTCCCCGGTCTGACCCGGTATACCCACTAAAACAACCCAGCGGCACTCCCGCCTCGTCTTGAGTGGAGGGGACTGGGAGATTGGCGCAGCCTGTACGTCCAGTCCTCCTCCGACGACCGTCCGCCTTTAATGCGGACGCTTCACGCCCTCCCCGTTGGGGGAGGGCCGGGAATGACTTACGAAGGTGATGACGGGTGCAATGCGGGCGGAGGCGCCCCCGCGCCTGTCGCCCGCCTGTCACCACCATGAGGAGGGAGGAGACGACGCCCTCTCCGACCTCTTCGTCTCCGGAGCGGCGCAGCGAGAGGATCGTCCTCCCGCTCGCGCTCCGCCGCCTCCTTTTGCGAAATAACGTCCTCGCAAAAGGAGGCGACCTCTGCCCATGCCTCCTCGCTCTCCAGCATGGAGCTGACCACGCCGGGGAGCGAGAGGTCCCGCCCGACCACCGCGGTCAGACTGCGGCGCAGCTCTGACCAGGCGGGGCACACCTCTAGGGTGTGCTGTGCCGTGTCCTCCGGCGCACCGCAGTCATGGCACGCCGGAGTCTCCTCCCTCCCGATCCGGTGCAGGTGCGATCCAAAACAGCCATGGCCGGACAACACCTGCACCAGACGGAATGAGAGGAAGCCGTGTGACCGCTCGAGCCATTCTCGCAGGACCGGACCGAGCGCGTCCAAGGTTCGCCGGCCAAAGGTGGCGGCTGCGAGGTCCTCCGTCCAATGGAGGACGATGGCGTCCCTCGCCTCTTGCCGCACGGCCTCCCGCTCCTCCGCGACGGGGCGCTCCCCGAGCGCTTTTCGCCGCGCCGTCCACTCGTACACTCTGGCGAGCACCCATGCCTCCAACTCCCAAGGAGGGGTGCCAGCCAGAGCGCATGCCGCCGAAAAGCCCACCGAGCGGTAGGCCCTTGCCACCCTTAGTGCAATGGCCCTTTGGGGCCTGCGGATCGCCGTTGCGTTCTCCCGCCTGTGCAGGGAGTCCGCCCAGATAGGGGCCCCATATAGGGCCATGCTCCGCAGGACGCCGGCATACAATCGCCGGCACTGCGCGTTGGGCCCCCCCAGGTTCGGGAGGAGCCACGAGAGGGCGTCCGCGGCTTTCAGCAGGCGCGTTGACAGCCCGCTGAAATGCGGGCCAAATCGCCACCTGCTGTCCAGCACCAGGCCCAGATATTTCATCTGGGTCTGGACCCCGATCCTGACGCCCTCCACAACGATGTGGGCGTCGGGAGGGCAGCGCTGCCGAGGCCCGTGAAAGAAAACGGCCTCGGTCTTGTGCAGCGCCACCTTCAGTCCCAAGCGGCGGATCCTCCCTGCAACCAAGGATCCGCCAGCCGAGGCCAGACAGGCCGCCTCCCTGTAGCTCCTCCCCCGGGCAGTGAGGAGAGTGTCATCCGCGTAACAGATGACACTCGTGCCCTGGAGGAGGGCTCCCCGCAGGAGCCAGTCAAACCCTATATTCCATAGGGGGGGCCCCAGCACCGACCCCTGCGGAACACCGCACTCTGCGCCGTATCGCCTCACCCTGGCCGTCTTGTCCACAAGGAGGATCTCGCGATTCTCCAAGTAGCTAGCCAGGAGGCTCCTCATGTATTGAGGCACTCCGTGATACCGAAGTGCCTCCAATATTGTCGAGTGGGGCACGGAGTTGAAGGCGTTGGCTATGTCGAATGACACCGCCAACACTCCGCCCCCCGCCTCCACCGCCTCCTTCACCTGACCCTTGAGTAGGGCCAGCGCGTCTATCGTCGAACGCCCTCGTCGAAAACCGAATTGGGCGTCCGACAGATTTGGCCCCACCCCCCGCAACAGCCCATTGAGCCGGGAGGCGACAATCCCCTCGAATAATTTACCGACCTCATCAAGCAGAACGATGGGCCGGTATGCCGAGGGGGAGTCCACCGGGCGTCCCTCCTTTCGGAGGAGGCACAGCTGCCCCTCCTTCCACAGTTTCGGGAACCTGCCAGCCGCAAAGCACGCGCTGAACAGGTCCCGAATTCTGTCCTCCATTTGGGCGGCAGCAATAGCCACCACCCGTGCAGGGACGCCGTCCGGTCCAGGGGCCGTCTTCTTCGCGCGGAGGCTGAGAATCCCCGCGTACAATTCCTCCGCCGTCACCGGGGGGACCTCCTCCTCCGGCGAAGTTGCGCCTTGCGGAGGGTCCATTGTTGGCGGGGTAAAGTCGGTCCTGCGCGGAAACAGGGACCGGACCACCCCGTCCAGCAACGCCGGCTCGAGACTCTCCGTCAATGGGGGACCACAGGGGCGCAGTTGGTTTCGCGCCGCCTTGTATGGTCTCCCATACGGATCCCGGTCGAGCCCTGCCAGCATCTCGGCCCTCGCCGAGTCCTTGGCGGCGCCAATCGCCGACTTGAGGACCGTCCTCGCCTCTTGGTAAGAAGCGTAGAGGCGGTCCTCGTTTTCCCGATTCCGGGCGCTGCGTCGTCGGCTCCGCGTGAAGGCCCTTCTGGCCGACACGCAGGCGGCTCGGAGCCCCGCCAGTTCCTCCGTCCACCAATAGACGGCACGACGGGGAGGCGGACGGCGAGACCGAGGCATGCTGGAGTTGCACACCTCGGTCAGGGACCTCCTGAGCTGAACCGCTGCGGTGTCCACGTCCAGGACCTCGACAGGGGGCGACAACCAGTCCTGGAGAAAGGCCGCCTCCTGAGCGGCCTCCCGGTCCAGGCGGGTGAGAGCCCACCGTGGGAAGGGAGATTTGCCTGAGCGGGCCACCCTCCCCTGGGCGGAGATGTCGAACCGCACGTATCGGTGGTCCGACAAGGTCTCCACCATCTCCACCCGCCAATTCACGACGCGGGCGGCTAGCGCGGGGGTGGCAAACGTGACGTCAACCACCGACCCTCCCTGCTGCCGCACACACGTGTGGACCGCCCCCCTGTTGAGGAGGGACACGCCGGATGAGGCCGCCCAAAATTCGACGGCGCGTCCTCGGACGTTGCACGAGGCAGCAGGATTGCCCCAGGCCACCGACTTGGCGTTCAGGTCGCCCAACACGACGACCTGGCGCGGCGCCGCCCTCCCTACGACTGCGGTGAGGACTTCGAGGAAATCCTCAAAGTCCGAGAGAGGGCGGTTTGGGGAGAAATAGACCCCCACCACACCTACGTCTCCCCACGCGGCGGCCACGTATCCCGGTCCTCTCTCTAATAGCGAGAGGGGAGGGGAGTCTGTGGAAGACCGCGACATCAATGCCACCAAGCCGTCCCGATCGCCCAGCCAATGGCCGGGGACCGAGTAAGGCTCGGCAACCACCGCCAAGTCCACCAACCACTCAGCCATGGTCTGCATCAGCAGATCCTGGGCTGCCCTGCAGTGGTTGGTGTTCGCCTGGAGAATGCGATGATGGACCCTATCCATCGATCGTCATTTCTCCCTCCTCCGCGGCCACCGCGGTTCCTGCCTCGGGAACGACGGTGCTGGCAGCCGGACCCATCGGCGCTTTGCCCCTCTTAGGGGGAGGATTGCAGTTCCTCCCCTTCATCACGTGGTCTGCCGGGCGGCCACTGGCGGCACACACTGCGCAGTGCGGAGTGGCAGCCGTGCAGGAGCTGCTTTTGTGGCCCTCCTTGCCGCAGCGATAGCAGCTGTCCGTCCTATCGACCGTGGACGGACAGAGGGCTCGAGTGTGTCCGATACCGAAGCACCTGTAGCACCGAAGAGGCTGGTCTACAAGTGCCTGGACTGCACCCGAGCTGAAGCCGACGGTAAGCCGTCCCTTGTCGAGGACGGCTTTGGCAGCCGCGACTGGGCACTCGAGGCGAATGGTGCCCATACCACCGCGACCGGGCCTGATGTCCCGGCCGTGCACCTCTGCGACGTCACAGCCCCCCATTGCTGCGACCGCAACCACCACCTCCTCTTTGGTGACCGAGTCATCCAGATCGGTCACCTCGATGGTCGTCGCTTTGACTGGACGAGCCACCTTGGCCGCGTCCGCGATGACCTCCTGCAGCTTGGATGCAAAGAGGTCCGCATGGGCTTTGCCCTCTGCCCCCGGGAACTCGAAAATTCGAGCCCCGGCTTGAGTTCGCCGGCAAGAGACTTTGCCGATCCCCAGTTGAGTGGGATCGGCATTGGCACGCGCCCGCAACAAAATGGACGCGTATGTCTCGCCTCGCTCCGCAGCCTCCGCGGTGAGCGTCACCACAACGGCTGCGGTCTTTGGGGGAACGAGTTTCCCCCTTGTCTTCTCCTTTGTTTTCCCTCTCCCTTTCCCCTTCCCAGTCGTCTGCGACTGATTGGGAGGTGTGGTGGCGGGCACGGCAGGAACGGCCGTCTCGGCTTTTTTGCCCTTTTTGGCCTTTTTGGCCTTGCCCTTGCCCCTCCCGGCAACCTCGGTCCACCCATGCTGGTTGGACGGGGTTGTCGAAGGGAGAAAGGCGTCTTCCCCCTGGGAGGACGGCCCCGGCTCGCATTGCCTCTTGTCCGCCGCAAGCGGCGGTCGGAGGCGTTTCTCCGGCAAGAGCCGGTCCTCAATCCCTGCTAAACAGGCTCTTGTGAAGGCCCTCTCCTCCATAACGACCTTGCGGATGATATCCTCAAGGTTGGAGGCGGGGCCCTCTGCCGCAGGTCTTTCTTCTGGTTGGCCTGGCCGAGCCGTGGCTTCGGCCAGCTTCTGATGAAGCTGGCTGACCTCCGATTGCAGGCGATCGACTTTCGCCTGCAGTTGCCGCGTTTCGTCGCTCGCCTTGCGCTGGACCATCTCCTGTATTATGCCACGCATGCTCGCGGCCCTGCATTTAAGGGCCTTTTGGAAGGTCCCTTTCAAGTTGGAGGATTTAGAGGCGATCTCCACTATCTCCTCCTCGTCCTCCTCAGCCATCCGCTCCAGCTCAGCCAGTGAGTGGTCCGCGTACAGAACGCGGGACGCTCCGTACCCGGACTTGGCCCGGGCAGCGCGCGCCCGTTGCTCCTTGGCAGCAACCCGCTCCTCCAGGTCTTGCTGGTGCTGCTCCCGCCGAGCCAGGTCCAACTGACGCTCAGCGTCCGCGAGACCCACGACGTGGGTGTCCGCGGCTGTCGGTGGCTTTTTGGCCTTAGGACGCCCCGCCGAGCCCGAAGAGCCCTCGGACCCGTTCCGCAGGAAGGCCCGCTTCCGCGACTGGAAATCGCCCCCGTCCGACACGCCAGCCATGGACTCTTTGTCGGAGTCAGACAACGAGTCCAAGTCCAACGGGTTCTCAAAGAAGCTAGCTGCAGACGGCGCGCGGCTAGCCTCTGACGCCGAAGCGTCGGACTGGCCCTGAGAAGGGCCTTTTGGTTGGCCCTGAGAAGGGCCTTTGGGTTGGCCCTGAGAAGGGCCTTTGGCTTGGCCCTGAGAAGGGCCTTTGGGTTGGCCCTGAGAAGGGCCTTTTGGTCGGCCCCGAGAAGGGCGCTTGGGTTGGCCCTGAGAAGGGCCTTTGGGTTTTAAAAACTGCCCGAAGGCATCCCGCGTGGGTTTAGGCATAGCCTCCGCAGGTTCGTTCGCTCAACGCAATAAAATAAAATTCGCAACGAAAGCACAGTGCACTTTGGCCGAGCCCAGTCTGCCACTCCGTTACGGTGGTCAGAACTGGGTCGTTTCCAGGGGACGCGACGTGGACGCAAGCACTGTGGGGTGGTCCCCCAACCTAACCTTTTTTTTTTTTTTTTTTTTTTATTTTTTTTTTTTGCGCTGGGAAAAAATGCATTACGCATACCCTCCCATTGGGGGAATGGGGGGCTATGTGGGACTCCCCGGTCTGACCCGGTATACCCACTAAAACAACCCAGCGGCACTCCCGCCTCGTCTTGAGTGGAGGGGACTGGGAGATTGGCGCAGCCTGTACGTCCAGTCCTCCTCCGACGACCGTCCGCCTTTAAGGCAGACGCTTCACGCCCTCCCCGTGTGGGGAGGGCCGGGAATGTCCGACGAAGGTGATGACGAGTGCAATGCGGGCGTAGGCGCCCCCGCGCCTGTCGCCCGCCTGTCACCACCATGAGGAGGGAGGGGACGACGCCCTCTCCGACCTCTTCTTCGTCTGCGGAGCGGCGCAGCGAGAGGATCGTCCTCCCGCTCGCGCTCCGCCGCCTCCTTTTGCGAAATAACGTCCTCGCAAAAGGAGGCGACCTCTGCCCAGGCCTCCTCACTCTCCAGCATGGAGCTGACCACGCCGGGAAGCGAGAGGTCCTGCCCGACCACCGCGATCAGACTGCGGCGCAGCTCCGACCAGGCTGGGCACACCTCTAGGGTGTGCTGTGCCGTGTCCTCCGGCGCACCGCAGTCATGGCACGCCGGAGTCTCCTCCCTCCCGATCCGGTGCAGGTGCGATCCAAAACAGCCATGGCCGGACAACACCTGCACCAGACGGAATGAGAGGAAGCCGTGAGACCGCTCGAGCCAGCCTCGCAGGACCGGACCGAGCGCGTCCAATGTTCGCCGGCCAAAGGTGGCGGCTGCGAGGTCCTGTGTCCAATGGAGGACGATGGCGTCCCTCGCCTCTTGCCGCACGGCCTCTCGCTCCTCCGCGACGGGGCGCTCCCCGAGCGCTTTTCGCCGCGCCGTCCACTCGTACACTCTGGCGAGCACCCATGCCTCCAACTCCCAAGGAGGGGTGCCAGCCAGAGCGCATGCCGCCGAAATGCCCACCGAGCGGTAGGCCCTTGCCACCCGTTGTGCAATGGCCCTTTGGGGCCTGCGGATCGCCGTTGCGTTCTCCCGCCTGTGCAGGGAGTCCGCCCAGATAGGGGCCCCATATAGGGCCATGCTCCGCAGGATGCCGGCATACAATCGCCGGCACTGCGCATTGGGCCCCCCCAGGTTCGGGAGGAGCCACGAGAGAGCGTCCGCGGCTTTCAGCAGGCGCGTTGACAGCCCGCTGAAATGCGGGCCAAAACGCCACCTGCTGTCCAGCACCAGGCCCAGATATATCATCTGGGTCTGGACCCCTATCCTGACGCCCTCCACAACTATGTGGGCGTCGGGAGGGCAGCGCTGCCGAGGCCCGTGAAAGAAAACGGCCTCGGTCTTGTGCAGCGCCACCTTCAATCCCAGGCGGCGGATCCTCCCTGCAACCAAGGATCCGCCAGCCGAGGCCAGACAGGCCGCCTCCCTGTAGTTCCTCCCCCGGGCAGTGAGGAGAGTGTCATCCGCGTAACAGATGACACTCGTGCCCCGGAGGAGAGCCCCCCGCAGGAGCCAGTCAAACCCTATATTCCACAGGGGGGGCCCCAGCACCGACCCCTGCGGAACACCGCACTCTGCGCCGTATCGCCTCACCCTGGCCGTCTTGTCCACAAGGAGGATCTCGCGATCCTCCAAGTAGCTGGCCAGGAGGCTCCTCAAGTATTGAGGCACTCCGTGATACCGAAGTGCCTCCAATATTGTCGAGTGGGGAACGGAGTTGAAGGCGTTGGCTATGTCGAATGACACCGCCAACACTCCGCCCCCCGCCTCCACCGCCTCCTTCACCTGACCCTTGAGTAGGGCCAGCGCGTCTATCGTCGAACGCCCTTGTCGAAATCCGAATTGGGCGTCCGACAGATTCGGCCCCACCCCCCGCAACAGGCTATTGAGCCGTGAGGCGACAATCCCCTCGAATAATTTACCGACCTCATCAAGCAGAACGATGGGCCGGTATGCCGAGGGGGAGTCCACCGGGCGTCCCTCCTTTCGGAGGAGGCACAGCTGCCCCTCCTTCCACAGTTTCGGGAACCTGCCAGCCGTAAAGCACGCGCTGAACAGGTCCCGAATTCTGTCCTCCATTTGGGCGGCAGCAATGGCCACCACCCGTGCAGGGACGCCGTCCGGTCCAGGGGCCGTCTTCTTCGCGCGGAGGCTGAGAATCCCCGCGTACAATTCCTCCGCCGTCACCGGGGGGACCTCCTCCTCCGGCGAAGTTGCGCCTTGCGGAGGGTCCATTGTTGGTGGGGTAAAGTCGGTCCTGCGCGGAAACAGGGACCGGACCACCCCGTCCAGCAACGCCGGCTCGAGAGTCTCCGTCAATGGGGGACCTTAGGGGCGCAGTTGGTTCCGCGCCGCCTTGTACGGTCTCCCATAAGGATCCCTATCGAGCCCTGCCAGCATCTCGGCCCTCGCCGAGTCTTTGGCAGCGCCAATCGCCGACTTGAGGACCGTCCTCGCCTCTTGGTAAGAAGCGTAGAGGCGGTCCTCGTTTTCCCGATTCCGGGCGCTGCGTCGTCGGCTCCGCGTGAAGGCCCTTCTGGCCGACACGCAGGCGGCTCGGAGCCCCGCCAGTTCCTCCGTCCACCAATAGACGGCACGACGGGGAGGCGGACGGCGAGACCGAGGCATGCTGGAGTTGCACACCTCGGTCAGGGACCTCCTGAGCTGCACCGCTGCGGTGTCCACGTCCAGGACCTCGACAGGGGGTGACAACCAGTCCTGGAGAAAGGCCGCCTCCTGAGCGGCCTCCCGGTCCAGGCGGGTGAGAGCCCACCGTGGGAAGGGAGATTTGCCCGAGCGGGCCACCCTCCCCTGGGCGGAGATGTCGAACCGCACGTATCGGTGGTCCGACAAGGTCTCCACCATCTCCACCCGCCAATTCACGACGCGGGCGGCTAGCGCGGGGGTGGCAAACGTGACGTCAACCACCGACCCTCCCTGCTGCCGCACACACGTGTGGACCGCCCCCCTGTTGAGGAGGGACACGCCGGATGAGGCCGCCCAAAATTCGACGGCGCGTCCTCGGACGTTGCACGAGGCAGCCGGGTTGCCCCAGGCCACCGACTTGGCGTTCAGGTCGCCCAACACGACGACCTGGCGCGGCGCCGCCCTCCCTACGACTGCGGTGAGGACTTCGAGGAAATCCTCAAAGTCCGAGAGAGGGCGGTTTGGGGAGAAATAGACCCCCACCACACCTACGTCTCCCCACGCGGCGGCCACGTATCCCGGTCCTCTCTCTAATAGCGAGAGGGGAGGGGAGTCTGTGGAAGACCGCGTCACCAACGCCACCAAGCCGTCCCGATCGCCCAGCCAGTGGCCGGGGACCGAGTAAGGCTCGGCAACCACCGCCAAGTCCACCAACCACTCAGCCATGGTCTGCATCAGCAGATCCTGGGCAGCCCTGCAGTGGTTGGCGTTCGCCTGGAGAATGCGATGTTGGGCCCTATCCATCGATCGACATTTCTCCCCCCTCCGCGGCCACCGCGGTTCCTGCCTCGGGAACGACGGTGCTGGCAGCCGGACCGGTCGGCGCTTTGCCCCTCTTAGGGGGAGGATTGCAGTTCCTCCCCTTCATCACGTGGTCTGCCGGGCGGCCACTGGCGGCACACACTGCGCAGTGCGGAGTGGCAGCCGTGCAGGAGCTGCTTTTGTGGCCCTCCTTGCTGCAGCGATAGCAGCTGTCCGTCCTATCGACCGTGGACGGACAGAGGGCTCGAGTGTGTCCGATACCGAAGCACCTGTAGCACCGAAGAGGCTGGTCTACAAGTGCCCGGACTGCACCCGAGCTGAAGCCGACGGTAAGCCGTCCCTTGTCGAGGACGGCTTTGGCAGCGGCGACTGGGCACTCGAGGCGAATGGTACCCATGCCACCGCGACCGGACCTGATGTCCCGGCCGTGCACCTCTGCGACGTCACAGCCCCCCATTGCTGCGACCGCCGCCACCACCTCCTCTTTGTTGACCGAGTCATCCAGGTCGGTCACCTCTATTGTTGTCGACTTCACTGGACGGGCCACCTTGGCAGCGTCCGCGATGACCTCTTGCAGCTTGGATGCGAAGAGGTCCGCATGGGCTCTGCCCTCTGCCCCCGGGAACTCGAAAATTCGAGCCCCGGCTTGGGTTCGCCGGCAAGAGACTTTGCCGATCCCCAGTTGAGTGGGATCGGCATTGGCACGCGCCCGCAACAAAATGGACGCGTACGTCTCGCCTCGCTCCGCAGCCTCCGCGGTGAGCGTCACCACAACGGCTGCGGTCTTTGGGGGAACGAGTTTCCCCTCTCTCTTCCCTCTCCCTTTTCCCTTTCCAGTCGCTTTCTTGGGTTGCGACTGAGTGGGAGGTGTGGTGGCGGGCACGGCAAGAACGGCCGTCGCGGCTTTTTTGGCCTTTTTGGCCTTGCCCTTGCCCCTCCCGGCAACCTCGGTCCACCCATGCTGGTTGGACGGGGTAGTTGAAGGGAGAAAGGCGTCTTCCCCCTGGGAGGACGGCCCCGGCTCACATTGCCTCTTGTCCGCCGCAAGCGGCGGTCGGAGGCGTTTCTCCGGCAAGAGCCGGTCCTCAATGCCTGCTAAGCAGGCTCTTGTGAAGGCCCTCTCCTCCATGACGACCTTGCGGATGATATCCTCAAGGTTGGAGGTGGGGCCCTCTGCCGCAGGTCTTTCCGCAGGTCTTGCTTCTGCTTGGTCTGGCCGAGCCGTGGCTTCAGCCAGCTTCTGATGTAGCTGGCTGACCTCCGATTGCAGGCGATCGACTTTCGCCTGCAGTTGCCGCGTTTCGTCGGTCGCCTTGCGCTGGACCATCTCCTGGATGATGCCGCGCATGCTCGCGGCCCGGCATTTAAGGGCCTTTTGGAAGGTCCCTTTCAGGTTGGAGGATTTAGAGGCGATCTCCACTATCTCCTCCTCGTCCTCCTCAGCCATCCGCTCCAGCTCAGCCAGCGAGTGGTCCGCGTACAGAACGCGGGACGCTCCGTACCCGGACTTGGCCCGGGCAGCGCGCGCCCGTTGCTCCTTGGCAGCAACCCGCTCCTCCAGGTCTTGTTGGTGCTGCTCCCGCCGAGCTAGGTCCAACTGACGCTGAGCATCCGCGAGACCAACGTCGTGGGTGTCCGCGGCTGTCGGAGGCTTTTTGGCCTTTGGACGTCCCGCCGAGCCCGAAGAGCCCTCAGACCCGTTCCGCAGGAAGGCCCGCTTCCGCGACTGTATATCGCCCCCGTCCGACACGCCAGCCATGGACTCTTTGTCGGAGTCAGACAACGAGTCCAAGTCCAATGGGCTCCCAAAGAAGCTAGCTGCAGACGGCGCGCGGCTAGCCTCTGACGCAGAAGCATCGGACTGGCCCTGAGAAGGGCCTTTTGGTTGGCCCTGAGAAGGGCCTTTGGGTTGGCCCTGAGAAGGGCCTTTGGGTTGGCCCTGAGAAGGGCCTTTTGGTCGGCCCCGAGAAGGGCCTTTGGGTTGGCCCTGAGAAGGGCCTTTGGGTTTTAAAAACTGCCCGAAGGCATCCCGCGTGGGTTTAGGCATAGCCACCGCAGGTTCGTACGCTCAACGCAATAAAATAAAATTCGCTACGAAAGCACAGTGCACTTTGGCCGAGCCCAGTCTGCCACTCCGTTACGGTGGTCAGAACTGGGTCGTTTCCAGGGGACGCGACGTGGACGCAAGCACTGTGGGGTGGTCCCCCCCCCCAACCTAACCTAACCTTTTTTTTTTTTTTTTTTTTTTTTTTTTTTGCGCTGGGAAAAAAATGCATTACGCATACCCTCCCATTGGGGGAATGGGGGGCTATGTGGGACTCCCCGGTCTGACCCGGTATACCCACTAAAACAACCCAGCGGCACTCCCGCCTCGTCTTGAGTGGAGGGGACTGGGAGATTGGCGCAGCCTGTACGTCCAGTCCTCCTCCGACGACCGTCCGCCTTTAATGCGGACGCTTCACGCCCTCCCCGTGGGGGGAGGGCCGGGAATGACCGACGAAGGTGATGACGGGTGCAATGCGGGCGGAGGCGCCCCCGCGCCTGTCGCCCGCCTGTCACCACCACGAGGAGGGAGGAGACGACGCCCTCTCCGACCTCTTCTTCGTCTGCGGAGCGGCGCAGCGAGAGGATCGTCCTCCCGCTCGCGCTCCGCCGCCTCCTTTTGCGAAATAACGTCCTCGCAAAAGGAGGCGACCTCTGCCCAGGCCTCCTCGCTCTCCAGCATGGAGCTGACCACGCCGGGGAGCGAGAGGTCCTGCCCGACCACCGCGATCAGACTGCGGCGCAGCTCTGACCAGGCTGGGCACACCTCTAGGGTGTGCTGTGCCGTGTCCTCCGGCGCACCGCAGTCATGGCACGCCGGCGTCTCCTCCCTCCCGATCCTGTGCAGGTGCGATCCAAAACAGCCATGGCCGGACAACACCTGCACCAGACGGAATGAGAGGAAGCCGTGGGACCGCTCGAGCCAGCCTCGCAGGACCGGACCGAGCGCGTCCAACGTGCGCCGGCCAAAGGTGGCGGCTGCGAGGTCCTCCGTCCAATGGAGGACGATGGCGTCCCTCGCCTCCTGCCGCACGGCCTCCCGCTCCTCCGCGAGGGGGCGCTCCCCGAGCGCTTTTCGCCGCGCCGTCCACTCGTACACTCTGGCGAGCACCCATGCCTCCAACTCCCAAGGAGGGGTGCCAGCCAGAGCGCATGCCGCCGAAAAGCCCACCGAGCGGTAGGCCCTTGCCACCCGTAGTGCAATGGCCCTTTGGGGCCTGCGGATCGCCGTTGCGTTCTCCCGCCTGTGCAGGGAGTCCGCCCAGATAGGGGCCCCATATAGGGCCATGCTCCGCAGGATGCCGGCATACAATTGCCGGCACCGCGCATTGGGCCCCCCCAGGTTCGGGAGGAGCCACGAGAGGGCGTCCGCGGCTTTCAGCAGGCGCGTTGACAGCCCGCTGAAATGCGGGCCAAATCGCCACCTGCTGTCCAGCACCAGGCCCAGATATTTCATCTGGGTCTGGACCCCGATCCTGACGCCCTCCACTACTATGTGGGCGTCGAGAGGGCAGCGCTGCCGAGGCCCGTGAAAGAAAACGGCCTCGGTCTTGTGCAGCGCCACCTTCAGTCCCAAGCGGCGGATCCTCCCTGCAACCAAGGATCCGCCAGCCGAGGCCAGACAGGCCGCCTCCCTGAAGCTCCTCCCCCGGGCAGCGAGGAGAGTGTCATCCGCGTAACAAATGACGCTCGTGCCCTGGAGGAGGGCTCCCCGCAAGAGCCAGTCGAAACCTATGTTCCACAGGGGCGGCCCCAGCACCGACCCCTGCGGAACACCGCACTCTGCGCCGTGACGCCTCACCCTGGCCGTCTTGTCCACAAGGAGGATCTCTCGATCCTCCAAGTAGCTGGCCAGGAGGCTCCTCAAGTATTGAGGCACTCCGTGATACCGAAGTGCCTCCAATATTGTCGAGTGGGGCACGGAGTTGAAGGCGTTGGCTATGTCGAATGACACCGCCAACACTCCGCCCCCCGCCTCCACTGCCTCCTTCACCTGACCCTTGAGAAGGGCCAGCGCGTCAATCGTCGAACGCCCTTGTCGAAAACCGAATTGGGCGTCCGACAGATTCGGCCCCACCCCCCGCAACAGGCTATTGAGCCGGGAGGCGACAATCCCCTCGAACAATTTACCGACCTCATCAAGCAGAACGATGGGCCGGTATGCCGAGGGGGAGTCCACCGGGCGTCCCTCCTTTCGGAGGAGGCACAGCTGCCCCTCCTTCCACAGTTTCGGGAACCTGCCAGCCGTAAAGCACGCGCTGAACAGGTCCCGAATTCTGTCCTCCATTTGGGCGGCAGCAATAGCCACCACCCGTGCAGGGACGCCGTCCGGTCCAGGAGCCGTCTTCTTCGCGCGGAGGCTGAGAACCCCCGCGTATAGCTCCTCAGCCGTCACCGGGGGGACCTCCTCCTCCGGCGGAGTCGCCCCTTGCGGAGGGTCCATTGTTGGTGGGGTAAAGTCGGTCCTGCGCGGAAACAGGGACCGGACCACCCCATCCAGCAACGCCGGCTCGAGGGTCTCCGTCAATGGGGGACCACAGGGGCGTAGTTGGTTCCGCGCCGCCTTGTATGGTCTCCCATATGGATCCCGGTCGAGCCCTGCCAGCATCTCGGCCCTCGCCGAGTCCTTGGCGGCGCCAATCGCCGACTTGAGGACCGTCCTCGCCTCTTGGTAAGAAGCGTAGAGGCGGTCCTCGTTTTCCTGACTCCGGGCGCTGCGTCGTCGGCTCCGCGTGAAGGCCCTTCTGGCCGCCACGCAGGCGGCTCGGAGCCCCGCCAGTTCCTCCGTCCACCAATAGACGGCACGACGGGGAGGCGGGCGGCGAGAGCGAGGCATGCTGGCGTTGCACACCTCGGTCAGGGACCTCCTGAGCTGCACCGCTGCGGTGTCCACGTCCAGGACCTCGACGGGGGGCGACAGCCAGTCCTGGAGAAAGGCCGCCTCCTGAGCTGCCTCGCGGTCCAGGCGGGTGAGAGCCCACCGTGGGAAGGGAGATTTGCCCGAGCGGGCCACCCTCCCCTGGGCGGAGATGTCGAACCGCACGTATCGGTGGTCCGACAAGGTCTCCACCATCTCCACCCGCCAATTCACGACGCGGGCGGCTAGCGCGGGGGTGGCAAACGTGACGTCAACCACCGACCCTCCCTGCTGCCGCACACACGTGTGGACCGCCCCCCTGTTGAGGAGGGACACGCCGGATGAGGCCGCCCAAAATTCGACGGCGCGTCCTCGGACGTTGCACGAGGCAGCAGGGTTGCCCCAGGCCACCGACTTGGCGTTCAGGTCACCCAACACGACGACCTGGCGCGGCGCCGCCCTCCCTACGACTGCGGTGAGGACTTCGAGGAAATCCTCAAAGTCCGAGAGAGGGCGGTTTGGGGAGAAATAAACCCCCACCACACCTACGTCTCCCCACGCGGCGGCCACGTATCCCGGTCCTCTCTCTAAAAGCGAGAGGGGAGGGGAGTCTGTGGAAGACCGCGTCGCCAACGCCACCAAGCCGTCCCGATCGCCCAGCCAGTGGCCGGGGACCGAGTAAGGCTCCGCAACCACCGCCAAGTCCACCAACCACTCAGCCATGGTCTGCATCAGCAGATCCTGGGCTGCCCTGCAGTGGTTGGTGTTCGCCTGGAGAATGCGATGATGGACCCTATCCATCGATCGACATTTCTCCCCCCTCCGCGGCCACCGCGGTTCCTGCCTCGGGAACAGACGGACGGACGGTGCTGGCAGCCGGACCGATCGGCGCTTTGCCCCTCTTAGGGGGAGGATTGCAGTTCCTCCCCTTCATGACGTGGTCCGCCGGGCGGCCACTGGCGGCACACACTGCGCAGTGCGGAGTGGCAGCCGTGCAGGAGCTGCTTTTGTGGCCCTCCTTGCCGCAGCGATAGCAGCTGTCCGTCCTATCGACCGTGGACGGACAGAGGGCTCGAGTGTGTCCGATACCGAAGCACCTGTAGCACCGAAGAGGCTGGTCTACAAGTGCCCGGACTGCACCCGAGCTGAAGCCGACGGTAAGCCGTCCCTTATCGAGGACGGCTTTGGCAGCGGCGACTGGGCACTCGAGGCGAATGGTGCCCATGCCACCGCGACCGGGCCTAATGTCCCGGCCGTGCACCTCTGCGACGTCACACCCCCCTATCGCTGCGACCGCCGCCACCACCTCCTCTTTGGTGACCGAGTCATCCAGGTCGGTCACCTCTATGGTCGTCGCTTTGACTGGACGGGCCACCTTGGCCGCGTCTGCGATGACCTCCTGCAGCTTCGACGCGAAGAGGTCCGCATGAGCTCTGCCCTCTGCCCCCGGGAACTCGAAAATTCGAGCACCGGCTTGGGTTCGCCGGCAAGAGACTTTGCCGATCCCCAGTTGAGTGGGATCGGCATTGGCACGCGCCCGCAACAAAATGGACGCGTACGTCTCGCCCCGCTCCGCAGCCTCCGCGGTGAGCGTCACCACAACGGCTGCGGTCTTTGGGGGAACGAGTTTCCCCTCTCTCTTCCCTCTCCCTTTTCCCTTTCCAGTCGCTTTCTTGGGTTGCGACTGATTGGGAGGTGTGGTGGCGGGCACGGCAAGGACGGCCGTCGCGGCTTTTTTGGCCTTTTTGGCCTTGCCCTTGCCCCTCCCGGCAACCTCGGTCCACCCATGCTGGTTGGACGGGGTTGTGGACGGTAGAAAGGCGTCTTCCCCCTGGGAGGACGGCCCCGGCTCACTTTGCCTCTTGTCCGCCGCAAGCGGCGGTCGGAGGCGTTTCTCCGGCAAGAGCCGGTCCTCGATGCCTGCTAAGCAGGCTCGTGTGAAGGCCCTCTCCTCCATGACGACCTTTCGGATGACATCCTCAAGGTTGGAGGCGGGGCCCTCTGCCGCAGGTCTTCTTTCAGGTTCCGCTGAGTCTGGCCGAGCCGTGGCTTCAGCCAGCTTCTGATGTAGCTGGCTGACCTCCGATTGCAGGCGATCGACTTTCGCCTGCAGTTGCCGCGTTTCGTCGCTCGCCTTCCGCTGGACCATCTCTTTGACGATGCCACGCATGCTCGCGGCCCTACATTTAAGGGCCTTTTGGAAGGTCCCTTTTAGGTTCGAGGATTTAGAGGCGATCTCCACTATCTCCTCCTCGTCCTCCTCAGCCATCCGCTCCAGCTCAGCCAGCGAGTGGTCCGCGTACAGAACGCGGGACGCGCCGTACCCGGACTTGGCCCGGGCAGCGCGCGCCCGATTCTCTTTAGCAGCAACCCGCTCCTCCAGGTCTTTTTGGTGCTGTTCCCGCCGAGCTAAGTCCAACTGTCGTTGGGCGTCCGCGAGACCCACGACGTGGGTGTCCGCGGCTGTCGCTGGCTTTTTGGCCTTTGACCGCCCCGCCGAGCCCGAGGAGCCCTCTGACCCATTCCTTAGGAATGCCCGCTTCCGCGACTGTGAGTCGCCACCGTCCGAAACTCCAGCCATGGACTCTTTGTCTGAGTCCGACAGCGAGTCCATGTCCAAGGGACAACCAAAGAAGCTAGCTGCAGACGGCGCGCGGCTAGCCTCTGACGCCGAAGCGTCGGACTGGCCCTGATAAGGGCCTTTCGGTTGGCCCTGAGAAGGGCCTTTGGGTTGGCCCTGAGAAGGGCCTTTGGCTTGGCCCTGAGAAGGGCCTTTGGGTTGGCCCTGAGAAAGGCCTTTAGGTGTGTGTAAATCGCCCGAAGGCATCCCGCGTGGGTTTGGGCATAGCCTCCGCAGATTCGTACGCTCAAGTCAAGATAAAATTCGCTACGAAAGCACAGTGCACTTTGGCCGAGCCCAGTCTGCCACTCCGTTACGGTGGTCAGAACTGGGTCGTTTCCAGGGGACGCGACGTGGACGCAAGCACTGTGGGGTGGTCCCCCAACCTAACCTAACCTAACCTTTTTTTTTTTTTTTTTTTTTTTTTGTTCCCGGGGTGGAAAATCCTCATGGATGTCCTCCGCCCTGGGGGGGGCGGAGGGGTCTGTCAGACTCTTACTGACTAAAAACCACCCCGGTGTTCCATCTCACACCTACGCCGGGGTCGCGGGAACACATTATTCTTCCACAACCCCGGCTGGTGCCGGCCCGCTTGCGCGGGCCCCGTCTCGGGCGGGGGGAGTGAGGTGTACTCCCCCCGCAACGTCTGTGGTCGGCGCGCGAGGAACACTACGCGCGCCGCCTTCTCGGGTCTTGATGTTGGGGGGCGACGGATGTCCCCGAATCCGTCGCCCCTGGACCCATTTAGGGGGGCCGGAAGAGGGCGTTGTCCGCCCTCCTCCGACGCCCGGTGCGTCTGCTGCGGGCCGGGTCGAGAGTCGAGATCTCTCTCTCCCTTTCCGCAGCCTCCTTCTGCGAGACGACCGTTTCGCAAAAGGAGACCACTGCGTCCCAGGACTCTGCGCCGCCGACCATCGCGTTCACGACGGCCGGCAGCGACAGGTCGTTGCCTACTTCGGTGATGAGGGCACGGCGCGGCTCCTCCCAAGCGGCACACTCTGCCAGCGTGTGCCGCGCCGTGTCCTCCCGGCAGTCGACGCAGTGGTGACACCGGGCGTCCGGCTCCCTGTTAATGCGACACAGGTACTTCCCGAAGCAACCATGCCCCGAGAGCACCTGCGTCGCCCGAAACGTCAGGGAGCCGTGCCTTCTCCCGAGCCAGCGGTCGAGCACTGGCCGGATCGCCTCGATGGTGCTGCGGCCGGCGGTAGGGCGTGACAGCCTCACCCGCCATTCCGCCACCAGGACCTCGCGGAGCTGCAACCGATGCTGCTCGACATGTTGCTGCATCGGTCGCTCGCCCCGCTCCCGCGCTGCCTCGCGCCACCGGTACAGTGACGCGAGCACCTTCGCCTCCAGGTCCCAGGGCGGTGATCCGGCCAGTGCACAACCCGCCTCGCAGGAGATCGTGCGATACCCCCGAATGACTCTGACGGCCATCGCCCGCTGCGGCTTGCGCAGGACAGCTATGCTGCCGGCCGTCAGGTCAGACGCCCAGATCGGCGCTCCGTAGAGCGCCATGGATCGCACGATCCCCATATAGAGCCGCCTACAGGCGGCGCTCGGGCCCCCCAGATTGGGAAGCAGCGTTGCCAGCGCCCCTGCCGCGCCCAACAACTTGGGCGCCAGCCGCCGGAAGTGGGGTCCGAAGTCCCACCGGCTGTCGAGCACCAATCCCAGATATTTCATGGTGGGCTCGACAGCGATCCGGACCCCCCCGACCACAATGTGTGATCCGGCCGGCGGCGCCCGCCGGGGGCCATGAAACACCATGGCCTCCGACTTGTTGAGGGCCACCTCCAGGCCGAGGCGCCGTATGCGGCTCACCGTCAGTGAGACCGCCGCCGTCGCGAGCAACGCTGCCTCCCTGTGCGAACTCCCCCGGGCCGTGACCAGCGTGTCGTCCGCGTAAACCTAACCTAACCTAACCTAACCTTTTTTTTTTTTTTTTTTTTTTTTTTTTTTTGTTACCGGGGTGGAAAATCCTCATGGATGTCCTCCGCCCTGGGGCGGGCGGAGGGGTCTGTCAGACTCTTACTGACTAAAAACCACCCCGGTGTTCCATCTCACACCTACGCCGGGGTCGCGGGAACACATTATTCTTCCACAACCCCGGCTGGTGCCGGCCCGCTTGCGCGGGCCCCGTCTCGGGCGGGGGGAGTGAGGTGTACTCCCCCCGCAACGTCTGTGAGCGGCGCACGCGGAACACTACGCGCGCCGCCTTCTCGGGTCCTGATGTTGGGGAGCGACGGATGTCCCCGAATCCGTCGCCCCTGGACCCATTTAGGGGGGCCGGAAGAGGGCGTTGTCCGCCCTCCTCCGACGCCCGGTGCGTCTGCTGCGGGCCGGGTCGAGAGTCGAGATCTCTCTCTCCCTTTCCGCAGCCTCCTTCTGCGAGACGACCGTTTCGCAAAAGGAGACCACTGCGTCCCAGGACTCTGCGCTAGGACTCTCTCCCTAACCTAACCTAACCTAACCTAACCTAACCTAACCAGTCTTCCGGCACCCCCCGCCGTGAACAGATCATTTTTAAGTCGCTCCGCGCTTGAAAAATCACAAAAATCGGTTTTTTACGCAAAAAGTACAAGTGTCATACCTTTTTAGAACCGCGCTGCTGAGACGCAGGTTGTTGTGAAAACAAAAGTGTAAAAAGTGTGAAATAGTGCAAGTTATTTAAGAAAAACCAACTCAGAAAAGCTTTGGAGCTCGACGCTGCTCGATTTTGAGTGGTGGCGTTAAAATCGGCAAATGCAGTTTTGTGCGGCTAGTGAATACCTATCTCTGGATACCCACCTTACAAAAAACCGATCAGGGAATCCGGAGATATAAGCAAAAAAAAACAAAAACCTCGTGGCACCTGGATATAGATCCCGAGGGTTCCCACTGGATCAAACTGGGAAAACCGAACTCTGCACAGACGAGGAGCTGGGAGACTACCAGAAACTGAAGAATTTCATCAAGGATCACCAGGAAAATAAGGTCGGAAGTTTCACAAATTTTCAAAATTTATTCCCGGTGAAATAAGAACGGCGACATACCCTTTTTATTGACGAGAAAAATCTGGCTTCACCAGTTCTATTTGTATTTTAATTTTGGATTAAATCCATTGAGTAGTTTATAAGATATTAAGCTTTTAAATCGATAAAAATTCGGGGGTTGGTTGTTTCAACCCCTAATAATTCTTAAAAATTTAATTATATTTCTTCAGTGCCTTAGTTAGGATACTGTATAGTCGTTTTTTATGTAAAACTCTTATTAATCCTATATATTTACCTTTTAAATTTAGAAATTTCTATAAACTGATTTATTACACCTAAAGATACCCCTTCAGGGCAAAATAAAATATATTTTTTGGTATTACCGGATAGGGAATATTGTCCTCTATCCAGTAAAGTTTTTAAAATCCACCCGCACTATACAGTTACATAGTTATAAGTAAAATAAGGTCTATATACCTAAGCAGTCAAATTTTGGAAGTCCTTCAGGGTAGAAAATAGGTAACAAAATCCAAATAAAAAATAAGAATAGTTTAAATTAGCATATATTTTAAAAATCCTAGAGACTAAAATTATTTTGTACTTAACATAAATAGTATTTATAAGATAAAACATCCTTCAAAAAACTTTATTTGTATAGCTAGGGGTTGAAATTGGGAGATACACACCCCAAATCACGGGAGCACAAAACTATACACCGGACATACACCTTAGCCAAAAGTTAGATTTTTCGGTGCAGGGGAACACAAAAACCAACCGCATTTGCGGCTGTGAAAACCTAACCCTCATCTTTGCGTACACCCCAAAGACACACCCCCTTAGCCGAAAAATCTACTTTATATGTGGAAGTAAAGGGCAACTCTCCCTCTCTAAGCCTGTACCATCAAACCCCACGCGTCGTTGGAAGGAGAAGGATAAAAACCCCTGGAGGGAAACTAGTCCTTAAGACATAATTGCAAAATTATCTTTGTAACTAAAAGTTGGTTCACCAACCGGGGAATGAACCCAGGACTTTTGAAAATCTTAAAACGGGAATAACTCGGAAACGGAGCTAGTTAGCCCGATTTTGACACCGACCTTGTATATACTATACAGAGTATAGTATATACTGTAACACTCCCAGTGCCACCCTCTATTGATTCCCCCCCTTTATTTAAATAATTAAATAATTTATTGACTCCTCCCCCATACAATCACCCTCTGTGGCCCTCAGCCTAACAAACATCCTATAAGTCTTAAAAGCCCCGTTTTGAATTAAATTATTAGCTGAAATTTATTTATTGTCCCCTTAGAGCCCCCTTCAAATTATTGTTTTATAACAAATTAATTTTATTGCCCCCCTTTAAATTATTATTTACAACTAATCCCCCTTTAACTCTTTAATCCTACTTTATTGTCCCTTATATTATAATACTTCTATTCGTCCCCCCAGAACCCCCTTTTAACTTATTTACTTAACTAATCCTTAGTATATTGCCCCCTCTTAAAATTTTAATTTTAAATTTTTATTAGCCTTCCAGACTCCCCTAAATTTACCTATTTATTAAATCCTGGATAACTGCCCCTCTTAATATTAATAAACTTAGCCCCCCCCTGTAACTTATTATATATTTAATTTTAGGTTAAATTGCCCCCTTCTATTGTTTAAACTTATACCCCCCTTTAATTTATTTACTTAATTAAATCTTAATTAAATTTATTGCCCCCTTTAAATTATTATCTTAAAATTAGACCCCCCTTTTATTTTGTTAATTAACAAAATCTTAGCTTATTGTCCCCTTTTCATTAACAAATTAAATTGCTAGACCCCCCTTTAATATATTTATTTAAATAAAATTTTAATTATTTGCCCCCTCTCTAATATAAGTTTCACTTGCCGCTTAGACCCCCTCTCTAATTTATTTATTTAAATAAAATTTTCGATTATTGCCCCCCTTTAAAATTAACAAAAATTTTAAAGTAATTAATATCTTAAGCCCACCAGACTCCCCTAAATTTACTTATAAATTAAATTCTAGTTTATTTATTTAAATTTAGCTTCCCCCCCAATTCAATACTTAATATAAAATTAGCTTAAATCAACCCCCTCTATTGTTTAAACTTATACCCCCCCTCTAATTTACCTATTTAATTAAATCTTAATTAATTTTGCTGCCTCCCTTTTATAATAATCTTAAATTAGTTAATTAACATAAGCTTAGTTTATTGTCCCCTTTTTAACAATTAATTTGCTAGACCCCCCTTTAATATATTTATTTAAATAAAATTTTTAATTATTTGCCCCCTCTCTATTATAAGTTTCACTTGCCGCTTAGACCCCCTCTCTATTTATTTATCTAAACAAAATTTTCGATTATTGCCCCCCTTTAAAATTAACGAAAATTTTAAAACTAATTAATATACATAAATATACTTTATAAATTAAATTAACATTTGATAGATAAATAAATAAATAAAAAGCCCATTTTTACACGCCCCCCAAAAAACTTTTAAATCCCCATATATCCGAAACGGCTGGGAATATCCAAATTCTGAGCAAATTTCCCCCCCCTCTTAGTACCCCCCGCCTCAGTTAGTACCTAGTTTCAGATAGACCCCCTAGACCCCCTTTTTGACCCCTTTCTGTTTGACCCCCAAAAAATTTTTATTTGGCAGTATATTTACTTATATATATTGAAACCCCATCCCTCGTATTCCTCCCCCCCCACCTTTCAGCGTTACCTCACCCCCCGCGTCCTAACTCTGGAACCAGAGGTCGTAGACCAACCGAGTTTGGGGTCTTTGAAATCGGGAGGAAAAGATCTCTAAATTGGGTCCGACAAAAACTCGGAAACGCTATAAACTAATATAATTTAATTTATTTAATATATTTAATAGGTTGGTAACTTGGAGTGTTTCGACGAATCTGTCAGATAAGGGAGATTCATTAGGATAAGACTTAGACTAGGCTTTTTTTTTGAGCAACAGTTAGATTTAGGACAATTAAATTTTAGTATAAGATAACTTACGTCCAGGAGACGCATACTGAGTGTCGCTCAGTTTTATATTTTTATTTTTACCTTGACAGCTATTTTGATAGCACCATTTTCACTGACGCACGTACCGCGAGCTTGAGTCAGGGATCACATTACATTAAACAGTTACACTAAACTCCACATTTTACACTTGTACAGTACACACTACACATCTTTGCCACGTTGATTGGGATATTTCTGTGACAATCCCCTCTATACAGGGATACAGAACTTCACCCCATTAACCTACTGTACATGAACAATACCTTCACCATCACACCATCGAGCAACGACATGTACCGTACGCCCGCAAAGAAGGACGTGAGCTCGCCGAGCTCCAAAGGCTCACCACACTCATCGGAGAAGGCAGGACCCTCGCTTCCTAGTGTGAGAAGAAGCATCGGGGAATGGGAGGCCGGGAAAGGCGAGCCTCAGACACAGTCCCCATTAAACCCTAACCTAAGCCCAAAGCGAGACACTACACCTCAGCCAACCACCAGCACCGCAGCACCTCCAAGGCGACCGAAGTCAAAATACCCCACCATCCTCGCGGAGGCAAGAGCATGCCACGACAAGGCAATGCTTCACCTCGGCAACTCGCGTAACCTCAAAACTGAAATCAAATTGGAGGTCACTGCGGCAATAGGAAGGCTATACCAGCTGGCAAAAGAGGCAGAAAAGGGCAAGGGTGAACACAACCAACAGAGGGTGGATGTGGGTCATAAGGACAAAGGAAAGGGAGATGAAATAGAGAGCATCACCTGGTTGCGCTCTGCACTAGAAGAGCAAGCTCAAATAGTGAAGGAGGGCAACCAGATGATAAAGGAACTAAAAGAGGCAATGCGAGAGCAAAAAGAAGCACAGGAGTCTCGAGACAAGGAGCGGCACAATGACGTAGACGTGCTGAAGGAGATCCAGAAGCTCGGTGAAACCACTAAGGAAATGGGAAAAATGGTCACCGAATTGAAGGAGAAAACTCCTACTTATGCGGAGGCCCTGACCGCACCCCATAACACCTGGGGTCAGCGACAAAAGCACTCAGTCATTGTGTCGTCCGACGTCGCAATGGACACCAGTGCGGAGGTAGTGGGTAGGGTGAGGGAGGTGTTGGACGCGAGGAGGAGTGGCCTTCAAATAGAGAGGGTGAGAAAAATCAAGGACCAGAGGGTCCTATTAAGTTTTAATAACCGAGAGGAGATGGCAAGAACAACCGCCCATCTCAAGAAAGACGTACATTTAACGGTGGAAGAGGCAAAAAATCGGAACCCACTAGTAATAATTAAGGACCTCCTGGCGTACAATAGCGATGAGGACATATACAACGCATTGAAGGTCCAAAACGCCCGCCTATTTGAGGGCCTGTCGGCCGAGGAAGCGACCGCAGTGGTAAAATACCGGAGGAGGGCACGGAACCCTCTGGAGAACCATGTCGTCCTCCAGGTGACGCCAAAGCTATGGCAGAAGCTAACCACGGCCGGCAGGATCTTCATTGACCTACAAAGTGTCAGAGTCCAGGACCAAACTCCCCTCATACAGTGTACGAAGTGCCTGGCGTACGGACATGGTCGGAAATTGTGCACGGAGCCCGCAGACCTCTGCAACTATTGCGGGGGTCCTCATCTGAAGGCCGAATGCACCGTGCTGGCCACAGGAGATAGGCCAACATGCAAAAATTGTATCCGGGAAAAACACGACAACACAGGCCACAACGTTTACAACCAAGAGTGCCCGGTAAGAAGAAAATGGGAAGCACTGGCGAGATCGGCAATAGCCTATTGCTGAGGTGGTGTTAAGGGTAACAGGCAATATATCTCTTACTACAGTCACATACGCGGCCGGAGCCTGGGCTCCCGCTATGAAAAAGCTGGGGATACGAAGGAAGCTGGGCTCTGTCCAACGGGGATCCGTTCAGCCTGCCAAGCGAAGGGCCCTGGAGTTAATATGCCTGGCAGACAAACAGCTTGTGGACAGTTTGATGGTGCAGACAGTGCGAATAATCACTGACGGCAGCAAGACTGAGGGGAAAGTCGGAGCCGCATTATCCTTAAGGGATAATGTAGGTGAAATCTGGAAACTCAGTCTCAGCCTCGCCGCGTACTGCACTGTCTGCCAGGCAAAACTACAGGCCATTTGCAAGGCAATGGACGTGATCTTCCAACGCAAAGAGACGAGCTACGACCTGAACGGCGGCTCAATGTTAGCATTGCAGACGCCGGCAGACCGTGGCTCTCTCCATCCTCTGGCGGTCCGCGCGCGAGCCAATCTGGTTCTGGCGTTGGACCAAAGCAAAGATGTCTCCATGTCTTGGTTCAAAGCCCACGCGGGCTTGCCGGGGAATGCGTGTGCTGACGGGCTTAGCTGCCCTCCGTATTGTGGAACAGGTGAGGCCACTAGCGTAAACACACACTTTCTGACGGGATACGGTGGGCTCTCGGAATACTCGAATCGCTCCGGGTACAAAGGGAGCCCATCGTGTATCTGTCGGACAGACAAACACAAAACCGAACAATACATTCCAACCAACTGCCCCGAATATGCAATAGTCCAAACTCTCCCAAACCTTATGTTAAATAAAAGGAGTAGAAAAGGGCGCGGAGTATGTAATAGACGTAGCCAAGGCTGTCATAAGTAGAAACAAAAAATTCGTATAATAGAGAAATATGCTAAACATATATTAGCAAAATATATTCGCTAGCATATAATAGATAAATAGTATAACAAGATAAGAAGGCACAAATAAAATACCAGCTTAGGCTGAGAGAATATACTCTGTAACCTGCTTATAAATTAATGTGTATGTTAAATATGGTGTTTATAATAGCAATAGATATAGGAATAAATTGTTATCCTGTATAAAATAGTAGTTATAAGATATATGCTGAACATATATTAGTAAAATATATTCGCCAGCATAAAACAGATAAATAGTTTAACAAAATAGGAAGGCACAAATAAAATATAAATATCAGGCTAAGAAAAAATACCCTGTACCCTATCGATAAATAAATGTATGTGTTTAAATATAGTGTTTGAAATAGTAATAGATATATAATGAAGTGTAATATTGTGTGTAAAATAGTGTTAAACATAAAATGTAACTAGTATAGGAAACATGTAATCCACATAGAATAAGTTGCAAGTACAAAATAAGTTAATGTATATTGTAAAACTGTAGAAAATAAGATGTATAATTAGGAAAAACTTTAATAAAGAGAATGTTACATTAAATAAAGAAATCCCTGAAGCATGTCCCACTCCATGACAATGAAGGTCCCTAATCATGTTAGGGGTTAGCTCGCGGGCCGGGCCTTGCGCCCGGACAGAAAAAAAAAAAAAAAAAAAAAAACCTAACCTAACCTAACCTTTTTTTTTTTTTTTTTTTTTTTTTGCGCTGGGAAAAAATGCATTACGCATACCCTCCCATTGGGGGAATGGGGGGGGGGGGGGCTATGTGGGACTCCCCGGTCTGACCCGGTATACCCACTAAAACAACCCAGCGGCACTCCCGCCTCGTCTTGAGTGGAGGGGACTGGGAGATTGGCGCAGCCTGTACGTCCAGTCCTCCTCCGACGACCGTCCGCCTTTAATGCGGACGCTTCACGCCCTCCCCGTTGGGGGAGGGCCGGGAATGACTTACGAAGGTGATGACGGGTGCAATGCGGGCGGAGGCGCCCCCGCGCCTGTCGCCCACCTGTCACCACCATGAGGAGGGAGGAGACGACGCCCTCTCCGACCTCTTCGTCTCCGGAGCGGCGCAGCGAGAGGATCGTCCTCCCGCTCGCGCTCCGCCGCCTCCTTTTGCGAAATAACGTCCTCGCAAAAGGAGGCGACCTCTGCCCATGCCTCCTCGCTCTCCAGCATGGAGCTGACCACGCCGGGGAGCGAGAGGTCCCGCCCGACCACCGCGGTCAGACTGCGGCGCAGCTCTGACCAGGCGGGGCACACCTCTAGGGTGTGCTGTGCCGTGTCCTCCGGCGCACCGCAGTCATGGCACGCCGGAGTCTCCTCCCTCCCGATCCGGTGCAGGTGCGATCCAAAACAGCCATGGCCGGACAACACCTGCACCAGACGGAATGAGAGGAAGCCGTGTGACCGCTCGAGCCAGCCTCGCAGGACCGGACCGAGCGCGTCCAAGGTTCGCCGGCCAAAGGTGGCGGCTGCGAGGTCCTCCGTCCAATGGAGGACGATGGCGTCCCTCGCCTCTTGCCGCACGGCCTCCCGCTCCTCCGCGACGGGGCGCTCCCCGAGCGCTTTTCGCCGCGCCGTCCACTCGTACACTCTGGCGAGCACCCATGCCTCCAACTCCCAAGGAGGGGTGCCAGCCAGAGCGCACGCCGCCGAAAACCTAACCTAACCTAACCTAACCTAACCTAACCTAACCGTTATAACTTTGCATCCAGGTGACGCATTTTGAAGCTGTTTTCAGCGTTTTTGATCTTAACTAGGCTCCGTCCTACTATCTGACCGTTTTAAATTGACCTAGACGCGAAAAAATTTTTTCGTTCAACACTTGTAAAAATTTTAACAATATTTTTCTTCAAGAAAAACTAATTAAATTTTTATTTCAACATTTTCATCACAATCTACTTTGGTCTTAATTTTAATAGCTACTTACCTGCCTTACCTGTATTCTGGTGCGCGTTCCGCGTATTAGAGTCCTGTTTGGTAGTCGTGATTCCAGGTTTTTACTCATTTTTCAGTCGAAAAACACGTTTTTTGACCAAATTTCAAAATTTTTGTTCAGGAAAAATTTCAGTAACACCACAGATAGCTAGCTCGCGCGGAGACGCGTCTTTTGACACCTCGCACGTGCGCCTAGCTCATATAGAACATCAAAAACAAAACCATCCATTTTATTCATTAATCTTCGAAATCCACCTTAGGTAGACAGCAATTACATCAAATCGTTATAACTTTGCATCCAGGTGACGCATTTTGAAGCTGTTTTCAGCGTTTTTGATCTTAACTAGGCTCCGTCCTACTATCTGACCGTTTTAAATTGACCTAGACGCGAAAAAATTTTTTCGTTCAACACTTGTAAAAATTTTAACAATATTTTTCTTCAAGAAAAACTAATTAAATTTTTATTTCAACATTTTCATCACAATCTACTTTGGTCTTAATTTTAATAGCTACTTACCTGCCTTACCTGTATTCTGGTGCGCGTTCCGCGTATTAGAGTCCTGTTTGGTAGTCGTGATTCCAGGTTTTTACTCATTTTTCAGTCGAAAAACACGTTTTTTGACCAAATTTCAAAATTTTTGTTCAGGAAAAATTTCAGTAACACCACAGATAGCTAGCTCGCGCGGAGACGCGTCTTTTGACACCTCGCCCGTGCGCCTAGCTCATATAGAACATCAAAAACAAAACCATCCATTTTATTCATTAATCTTCGAAATCCACCTTAGGTAGACAGCAATTACATCAAATCGTTATAACTTTGCATCCAGGTGACGCATTTTGAAGCTGTTTTCAGCGTTTTTGATCTTAACTAGGCTCCGTCCTACTATCTGACCGTTTTAAATTGACCTAGACGCGAAAAAATTTTTTCGTTCAACACTTGTAAAAATTTTAACAATATTTTTCTTCAAGAAAAACTAACTAAATTTTTATTTCAACATTTTCATCACAATCTACTTTGGTCTTAATTTTAATAGCTACTTACCTGCCTTACCTGTATTCTGGTGCGCGTTCCGCGTATTAGAGTCCTGTTTGGTAGTCGTGATTCCAGGTTTTTACTCATTTTTCAGTCGAAAAACACGTTTTTTGACCAAATTTCAAAATTTTTGTTCAGGAAAAATTTCAGTAACACCACAGATAGCTAGCTCGCGCGGAGACGCGTCTTTTGACACCTCGCACGTGCGCCTAGCTCATATAGAACATCAAAAACAAAACCATCCATTTTATTCATTAATCTTCGAAATCCACCTTAGGTAGACAGCAATTACATCAAATCGTTATAACTTTGCATCCAGGTGACGCATTTTGAAGCTGTTTTCAGCGTTTTTGATCTTAACTAGGCTCCGTCCTACTATCTGACCGTTTTAAATTGACCTAGACGCGAAAAAATTTTTTCGTTCAACACTTGTAAAAATTTTAACAATATTTTTCTTCAAGAAAAACTAATTAAATTTTTATTTCAACATTTTCATCACAATCTACTTTGGTCTTAATTTTAATAGCTACTTACCTGCCTTACCTGTATTCTGGTGCGCGTTCCGCGTATTAGAGTCCTGTTTGGTAGTCGTGATTCCAGGTTTTTACTCATTTTTCAGTCGAAAAACACGTTTTTTGACCAAATTTCAAAATTTTTGTTCAGGAAAAATTTCAGTAACACCACAAATAGCTAGCTCGCGCGGAGACGCGTCTTTTGACACCTCGCACGTGCGCCTAGCTCATATAGAACATCAAAAACAAAACCATCCATTTTATTCATTAATCTTCGAAATCCACCTTAGGTAGACAGCAATTACATCAAATCGTTATAACTTTGCATCCAGGTGACGCATTTTGAAGCTGTTTTCAGCGTTTTTGATCTTAACTAGGCTCCGTCCTACTATCTGACCGTTTTAAATTGACCTAGACGCGAAAAAATTTTTTCGTTCAACACTTGTAAAAATTTTAACAATATTTTTCTTCAAGAAAAACTAATTAAATTTTTATTTCAACATTTTCATCACAATCTACTTTGGTCTTAATTTTAATAGCTACTTACCTGCCTTACCTGTATTCTGGTGCGCGTTCCGCGTATTAGAGTCCTGTTTGGTAGTCGTGATTCCAGGTTTTTACTCATTTTTCAGTCGAAAAACACGTTTTTTGACCAAATTTCAAAATTTTTGTTCAGGAAAAATTTCAGTAACACCACAGATAGCTAGCTCGCGCGGAGACGCGTCTTTTGACACCTCGCACGTGCGCCTAGCTCATATAGAACATCAAAAACAAAACCATCCATTTTATTCATTAATCTTCGAAATCCACCTTAGGTAGACAGCAATTACATCAAATCGTTATAACTTTGCATCCAGGTGACGCATTTTGAAGCTGTTTTCAGCGTTTTTTGATCTTAACTAGGCTCCGTCCTACTATCTGACCGTTTTAAATTGACCTAGACGCGAAAAAATTTTTTCGTTCAACACTTGTAAAAATTTTAACAATATTTTTCTTCAAGAAAAACTAATTAAATTTTTATTTCAACATTTTCATCACAATCTACTTTGGTCTTAATTTTAATAGCTACTTACCTGCCTTACCTGTATTCTGGTGCGCGTTCCGCGTATTAGAGTCCTGTTTGGTAGTCGTGATTCCAGGTTTTTACTCATTTTTCAGTCGAAAAACACGTTTTTTGACCAAATTTCAAAATTTTTGTTCAGGAAAAATTTCAGTAACACCACAGATAGCTAGCTCGCGCGGAGACGCGTCTTTTGACACCTCGCACGTGCGCCTAGCTCATATAGAACATCAAAAACAAAACCATCCATTTTATTCATTAATCTTCGAAATCCACCTTAGGTAGACAGCAATCTAGCGGCGGTAAGTCCCCTCTTTGAGGAGTGGTTGGAGAGGCGCCACGGCGTCCTCACCTTCCGCCTGACACAGGTCCTCACCGGACACGGTTGTTTCGGGAGGTTCCTGTTTCGCATAAGGCGGGAGGAAACGCCCGGGTGTCACCATTGTGTGGATCGCCCGGAGGACACGGTGGAGCATACGGTGGAGGTATGCCCAGCTTGGGCGGAGCACCGCAGTGTCCTCGCGGAGGCAATTGGCGGCGGCGATCTCTCGCGTCCGGCCCTGGTCCAGGCCATGGTACGGAGCGAGAGGGAATGGCAAGCCGTCACCTCCTTCTGCGAAGCAGTAATGCTCGCGAAGGAGGAGGCGGAGCGGGTGAGGGAGAGAGCATTGCGCCCTCACGCCCCCACTAGCCGCCGCAGGAGACGCCCTGGGCGTCGGGAGTCGCCTGCAGATTCCCGGCCACCGTAGGCGCGGGCTTGCGGATGGCGAGCAATGGGTAGCTCGCTGTCCGGTAAGGACCAGGCCCGGGTCGACGGCGCGTTGTGTTCCACGCGCGCCTCAAAGAGATGTCAGCACAAAGTGACGGGGTCCGATAGGGCCGACGCCTCAGGGTCGCGGGTTATTCCACAGAGAAAACCGTGGCCCTGGCACAGGCAACTGAAGGAACACGGGTGGGTTTTAGTCAGTAAAAGTCTGACACGCCCTCCCGCTCCACCCAGAGCGGGAGAAGTCATTTGATGATTTCCCACCCAAAAAAAAAAAAAAAAAAAAAAAAAAAAAAAAAAAAAAAAAAAAAAAAAAAAAAAAAAAAAAAAAAAAAAAGGTAGACAGCAATTACATCAAATCGTTATAACTTTGCATCCAGGTGACGCATTTTGAAGCTGTTTTCAGCGTTTTTGATCTTAACTAGGCTCCGTCCTACTATCTGACCGTTTTAAATTGACCTAGACGCGAAAAAATTTTTTCGTTCAACACTTGTAAAAATTTTAACAATATTTTTCTTCAAGAAAAACTAATTAAATTTTTATTTCAACATTTTCATCACAATCTACTTTGGTCTTAATTTTAATAGCTACTTACCTGCCTTACCTGTATTCTGGTGCGCGTTCCGCGTATTAGAGTCCTGTTTGGTAGTCGTGATTCCAGGTTTTTACTCATTTTTCAGTCGAAAAACACGTTTTTTGACCAAATTTCAAAATTTTTGTTCAGGAAAAATTTCAGTAACACCACAGATAGCTAGCTCGCGCGGAGACGCGTCTTTTGACACCTCGCACGTGCGCCTAGCTCATATAGAACATCAAAAACAAAACCATCCATTTTATTCATTAATCTTCGAAATCCACCTTAGGTAGACAGCAATTACATCAAATCGTTATAACTTTGCATCCAGGTGACGCATTTTGAAGCTGTTTTCAGCGTTTTTGATCTTAACTAGGCTCCGTCCTACTATCTGACCGTTTTAAATTGACCTAGACGCGAAAAAATTTTTTCGTTCAACACTTGTAAAAATTTTAACAATATTTTTCTTCAAGAAAAACTAATTAAATTTTTATTTCAACATTTTCATCACAATCTACTTTGGTCTTAATTTTAATAGCTACTTACCTGCCTTACCTGTATTCTGGTGCGCGTTCCGCGTATTAGAGTCCTGTTTGGTAGTCGTGATTCCAGGTTTTTACTCATTTTTCAGTCGAAAAACACGTTTTTTGACCAAATTTCAAAATTTTTGTTCAGGAAAAATTTCAGTAACACCACAGATAGCTAGCTCGCGCGGAGACGCGTCTTTTGACACCTCGCACGTGCGCCTAGCTCATATAGAACATCAAAAACAAAACCATCCATTTTATTCATTAATCTTCGAAATCCACCTTAGGTAGACAGCAATTACATCAAATCGTTATAACTTTGCATCCAGGTGACGCATTTTGAAGCTGTTTTCAGCGTTTTTGATCTTAACTAGGCTCCGTCCTACTATCTGACCGTTTTAAATTGACCTAGACGCGAAAAAATTTTTTCGTTCAACACTTGTAAAAATTTTAACAATATTTTTCTTCAAGAAAAACTAATTAAATTTTTATTTCAACATTTTCATCACAATCTACTTTGGTCTTAATTTTAATAGCTACTTACCTGCCTTACCTGTATTCTGGTGCGCGTTCCGCGTATTAGAGTCCTGTTTGGTAGTCGTGATTCCAGGTTTTTACTCATTTTTCAGTCGAAAAACACGTTTTTTGACCAAATTTCAAAATTTTTGTTCAGGAAAAATTTCAGTAACACCACAGATAGCTAGCTCGCGCGGAGACGCGTCTTTTGACACCTCGCACGTGCGCCTAGCTCATATAGAACATCAAAAACAAAACCATCCATTTTATTCATTAATCTTCGAAATCCACCTTAGGTAGACAGCAATTACATCAAATCGTTATAACTTTGCATCCAGGTGACGCATTTTGAAGCTGTTTTCAGCGTTTTTGATCTTAACTAGGCTCCGTCCTACTATCTGACCGTTTTAAATTGACCTAGACGCGAAAAAATTTTTTCGTTCAACACTTGTAAAAATTTTAACAATATTTTTCTTCAAGAAAAACTAATTAAATTTTTATTTCAACATTTTCATCACAATCTACTTTGGTCTTAATTTTAATAGCTACTTACCTGCCTTACCTGTATTCTGGTGCGCGTTCCGCGTATTAGAGTCCTGTTTGGTAGTCGTGATTCCAGGTTTTTACTCATTTTTCAGTCGAAAAACACGTTTTTTGACCAAATTTCAAAATTTTTGTTCAGGAAAAATTTCAGTAACACCACAGATAGCTAGCTCGCGCGGAGACGCGTCTTTTGACACCTCGCACGTGCGCCTAGCTCATATAGAACATCAAAAACAAAACCATCCATTTTATTCATTAATCTTCGAAATCCACCTTAGGTAGACAGCAATTACATCAAATCGTTATAACTTTGCATCCAGGTGACGCATTTTGAAGCTGTTTTCAGCGTTTTTGATCTTAACTAGGCTCCGTCCTACTATCTGACCGTTTTAAATTGACCTAGACGCGAAAAAATTTTTTCGTTCAACACTTGTAAAAATTTTAACAATATTTTTCTTCAAGAAAAACTAATTAAATTTTTATTTCAACATTTTCATCACAATCTACTTTGGTCTTAATTTTAATAGCTACTTACCTGCCTTACCTGTATTCTGGTGCGCGTTCCGCGTATTAGAGTCCTGTTTGGTAGTCGTGATTCCAGGTTTTTACTCATTTTTCAGTCGAAAAACACGTTTTTTGACCAAATTTCAAAATTTTTGTTCAGGAAAAATTTCAGTAACACCACAGATAGCTAGCTCGCGCGGAGACGCGTCTTTTGACACCTCGCACGTGCGCCTAGCTCATATAGAACATCAAAAACAAAACCATCCATTTTATTCATTAATCTTCGAAATCCACCTTAGGTAGACAGCAATTACATCAAATCGTTATAACTTTGCATCCAGGTGACGCATTTTGAAGCTGTTTTCAGCGTTTTTGATCTTAACTAGGCTCCGTCCTACTATCTGACCGTTTTAAATTGACCTAGACGCGAAAAAATTTTTTCGTTCAACACTTGTAAAAATTTTAACAATATTTTTCTTCAAGAAAAACTAACTAAATTTTTATTTCAACATTTTCATCACAATCTACTTTGGTCTTAATTTTAATAGCTACTTACCTGCCTTACCTGTATTCTGGTGCGCGTTCCGCGTATTAGAGTCCTGTTTGGTAGTCGTGATTCCAGGTTTTTACTCATTTTTCAGTCGAAAAACACGTTTTTTGACCAAATTTCAAAATTTTTGTTCAGGAAAAATTTCAGTAACACCACAGATAGCTAGCTCGCGCGGAGACGCGTCTTTTGACACCTCGCACGTGCGCCTAGCTCATATAGAACATCAAAAACAAAACCATCCATTTTATTCATTAATCTTCGAAATCCACCTTAGGTAGACAGCAATTACATCAAATCGTTATAACTTTGCATCCAGGTGACGCATTTTGAAGCTGTTTTCAGCGTTTTTGATCTTAACTAGGCTCCGTCCTACTATCTGACCGTTTTAAATTGACCTAGACGCGAAAAAATTTTTTCGTTCAACACTTGTAAAAATTTTAACAATATTTTTCTTCAAGAAAAACTAATTAAATTTTTATTTCAACATTTTCATCACAATCTACTTTGGTCTTAATTTTAATAGCTACTTACCTGCCTTACCTGTATTCTGGTGCGCGTTCCGCGTATTAGAGTCCTGTTTGGTAGTCGTGATTCCAGGTTTTTACTCATTTTTCAGTCGAAAAACACGTTTTTTGACCAAATTTCAAAATTTTTGTTCAGGAAAAATTTCAGTAACACCACAGATAGCTAGCTCGCGCGGAGACGCGTCTTTTGACACCTCGCACGTGCGCCTAGCTCATATAGAACATCAAAAACAAAACCATCCATTTTATTCATTAATCTTCGAAATCCACCTTAGGTAGACAGCAATTACATCAAATCGTTATAACTTTGCATCCAGGTGACGCATTTTGAAGCTGTTTTCAGCGTTTTTGATCTTAACTAGGCTCCGTCCTACTATCTGACCGTTTTAAATTGACCTAGACGCGAAAAAATTTTTTCGTTCAACACTTGTAAAAATTTTAACAATATTTTTCTTCAAGAAAAACTAATTAAATTTTTATTTCAACATTTTCATCACAATCTACTTTGGTCTTAATTTTAATAGCTACTTACCTGCCTTACCTGTATTCTGGTGCGCGTTCCGCGTATTAGAGTCCTGTTTGGTAGTCGTGATTCCAGGTTTTTACTCATTTTTCAGTCGAAAAACACGTTTTTTGACCAAATTTCAAAATTTTTGTTCAGGAAAAATTTCAGTAACACCACAGATAGCTAGCTCGCGCGGAGACGCGTCTTTTGACACCTCGCACGTGCGCCTAGCTCATATAGAACATCAAAAACAAAACCATCCATTTTATTCATTAATCTTCGAAATCCACCTTAGGTAGACAGCAATTACATCAAATCGTTATAACTTTGCATCCAGGTGACGCATTTTGAAGCTGTTTTCAGCGTTTTTTGATCTTAACTAGGCTCCGTCCTACTATCTGACCGTTTTAAATTGACCTAGACGCGAAAAAATTTTTTCGTTCAACACTTGTAAAAATTTTAACAATATTTTTCTTCAAGAAAAACTAATTAAATTTTTATTTCAACATTTTCATCACAATCTACTTTGGTCTTAATTTTAATAGCTACTTACCTGCCTTACCTGTATTCTGGTGCGCGTTCCGCGTATTAGAGTCCTGTTTGGTAGTCGTGATTCCAGGTTTTTACTCATTTTTCAGTCGAAAAACACGTTTTTTGACCAAATTTCAAAATTTTTGTTCAGGAAAAATTTCAGTAACACCACAGATAGCTAGCTCGCGCGGAGACGCGTCTTTTGACACCTCGCACGTGCGCCTAGCTCATATAGAACATCAAAAACAAAACCATCCATTTTATTCATTAATCTTCGAAATCCACCTTAGGTAGACAGCAATCTAGCGGCGGTAAGTCCCCTCTTTGAGGAGTGGTTGGAGAGGCGCCACGGCGTCCTCACCTTCCGCCTGACACAGGTCCTCACCGGACACGGTTGTTTCGGGAGGTTCCTGTTTCGCATAAGGCGGGAGGAAACGCCCGGGTGTCACCATTGTGTGGATCGCCCGGAGGACACGGTGGAGCATACGGTGGAGGTATGCCCAGCTTGGGCGGAGCACCGCAGTGTCCTCGCGGAGGCAATTGGCGGCGGCGATCTCTCGCGTCCGGCCCTGGTCCAGGCCATGGTACGGAGCGAGAGGGAATGGCAAGCCGTCACCTCCTTCTGCGAAGCAGTAATGCTCGCGAAGGAGGAGGCGGAGCGGGTGAGGGAGAGAGCATTGCGCCCTCACGCCCCCACTAGCCGCCGCAGGAGACGCCCTGGGCGTCGGGAGTCGCCTGCAGATTCCCGGCCACCGTAGGCGCGGGCTTGCGGATGGCGAGCAATGGGTAGCTCGCTGTCCGGTAAGGACCAGGCCCGGGTCGACGGCGCGTTGTGTTCCACGCGCGCCTCAAAGAGATGTCAGCACAAAGTGACGGGGTCCGATAGGGCCGACGCCTCAGGGTCGCGGGTTATTCCACAGAGAAAACCGTGGCCCTGGCACAGGCAACTGAAGGAACACGGGTGGGTTTTAGTCAGTAAAAGTCTGACACGCCCTCCCGCTCCACCCAGAGCGGGAGAAGTCATTTGATGATTTCCCACCCAAAAAAAAAAAAAAAAAAAAAAAAAAAAAAAAAAAAAAAAAAAAAAAAAGGTAGACAGCAATTACATCAAATCGTTATAACTTTGCATCCAGGTGACGCATTTTGAAGCTGTTTTCAGCGTTTTTGATCTTAACTAGGCTCCGTCCTACTATCTGACCGTTTTAAATTGACCTAGACGCGAAAAAATTTTTTCGTTCAACACTTGTAAAAATTTTAACAATATTTTTCTTCAAGAAAAACTAATTAAATTTTTATTTCAACATTTTCATCACAATCTACTTTGGTCTTAATTTTAATAGCTACTTACCTGCCTTACCTGTATTCTGGTGCGCGTTCCGCGTATTAGAGTCCTGTTTGGTAGTCGTGATTCCAGGTTTTTACTCATTTTTCAGTCGAAAAACACGTTTTTTGACCAAATTTCAAAATTTTTGTTCAGGAAAAATTTCAGTAACACCACAGATAGCTAGCTCGCGCGGAGACGCGTCTTTTGACACCTCGCACGTGCGCCTAGCCCATATAGAACATCAAAAACAAAACCATCCATTTTATTCAATAATCTACGAAATCCACCTTAGGTAGACAGCAATTACATCAAATCGTTATAACTTTGCATCCAGGTGACGCATTTTGAAGCTGTTTTCAGCGTTTTTGATCTTAACTAGGCTCCGTCCTACTATCTGACCGTTTTAAATTGACCTAGACGCGAAAAAATTTTTTCGTTCAACACTTGTAAAAATTTTAACAATATTTTTCTTCAAGAAAAACTAATTAAATTTTTATTTCAACATTTTCATCACAATCTACTTTGGTCTTAATTTTAATAGCTACTTACCTGCCTTACCTGTATTCTGGTGCGCGTTCCGCGTATTAGAGTCCTGTTTGGTAGTCGTAATTCCAGGTTTTCACTCATTTTTCAGTCGAAAAACACGTTTTTTGACCAAATTTCAAAATTTTTGTTCAGGAAAAATTTCAGTAACACCACAGATAGCTAGCTCGCGCGGAGACGCGTCTTTTGACACCTCGCACGTGCGCCTAGCTCATATAGAACATCAAAAACAAAACCATCCATTTTATTCATTAATCTTCGAAATCCACCTTAGGTAGACAGCAATTACATCAAATCGTTATAACTTTGCATCCAGGTGACGCATTTTGAAGCTGTTTTCAGCGTTTTTGATCTTAACTAGGCTCCGTCCTACTATCTGACCGTTTTAAATTGACCTAGACGCGAAAAAATTTTTTCGTTCAACACTTGTAAAAATTTTAACAATATTTTTCTTCAAGAAAAACTAATTAAATTTTTATTTCAACATTTTCATCACAATCTACTTTGGTCTTAATTTTAATAGCTACTTACCTGCCTTACCTGTATTCTGGTGCGCGTTCCGCGTATTAGAGTCCTGTTTGGTAGTCGTGATTCCAGGTTTTTACTCATTTTTCAGTCGAAAAACACGTTTTTTGACCAAATTTCAAAATTTTTGTTCAGGAAAAATTTCAGTAACACCACAGATAGCTAGCTCGCGCGGAGACGCGTCTTTTGACACCTCGCACGTGCGCCTAGCTCATATAGAACATCAAAAACAAAACCATCCATTTTATTCATTAATCTTCGAAATCCACCTTAGGTAGACAGCAATTACATCAAATCGTTATAACTTTGCATCCAGGTGACGCATTTTGAAGCTGTTTTCAGCGTTTTTGATCTTAACTAGGCTCCGTCCTACTATCTGACCGTTTTAAATTGACCTAGACGCGAAAAAATTTTTTCGTTCAACACTTGTAAAAATTTTAACAATATTTTTCTTCAAGAAAAACTAATTAAATTTTTATTTCAACATTTTCATCACAATCTACTTTGGTCTTAATTTTAATAGCTACTTACCTGCCTTACCTGTATTCTGGTGCGCGTTCCGCGTATTAGAGTCCTGTTTGGTAGTCGTGATTCCAGGTTTTTACTCATTTTTCAGTCGAAAAACACGTTTTTTGACCAAATTTCAAAATTTTTGTTCAGGAAAAATTTCAGTAACACCACAGATAGCTAGCTCGCGCGGAGACGCGTCTTTTGACACCTCGCACGTGCGCCTAGCTCATATAGAACATCAAAAACAAAACCATCCATTTTATTCATTAATCTTCGAAATCCACCTTAGGTAGACAGCAATTACATCAAATCGTTATAACTTTGCATCCAGGTGACGCATTTTGAAGCTGTTTTCAGCGTTTTTGATCTTAACTAGGCTCCGTCCTACTATCTGACCGTTTTAAATTGACCTAGACGCGAAAAAATTTTTTCGTTCAACACTTGTAAAAATTTTAACAATATTTTTCTTCAAGAAAAACTAATTAAATTTTTATTTCAACATTTTCATCACAATCTACTTTGGTCTTAATTTTAATAGCTACTTACCTGCCTTACCTGTATTCTGGTGCGCGTTCCGCGTATTAGAGTCCTGTTTGGTAGTCGTGATTCCAGGTTTTTACTCATTTTTCAGTCGAAAAACACGTTTTTTGACCAAATTTCAAAATTTTTGTTCAGGAAAAATTTCAGTAACACCACAGATAGCTAGCTCGCGCGGAGACGCGTCTTTTGACACCTCGCACGTGCGCCTAGCTCATATAGAACATCAAAAACAAAACCATCCATTTTATTCATTAATCTTCGAAATCCACCTTAGGTAGACAGCAATTACATCAAATCGTTATAACTTTGCATCCAGGTGACGCATTTTGAAGCTGTTTTCAGCGTTTTTGATCTTAACTAGGCTCCGTCCTACTATCTGACCGTTTTAAATTGACCTAGACGCGAAAAAATTTTTTCGTTCAACACTTGTAAAAATTTTAACAATATTTTTCTTCAAGAAAAACTAATTAAATTTTTATTTCAACATTTTCATCACAATCTACTTTGGTCTTAATTTTAATAGCTACTTACCTGCCTTACCTGTATTCTGGTGCGCGTTCCGCGTATTAGAGTCCTGTTTGGTAGTCGTGATTCCAGGTTTTTACTCATTTTTCAGTCGAAAAACACGTTTTTTGACCAAATTTCAAAATTTTTGTTCAGGAAAAATTTCAGTAACACCACAGATAGCTAGCTCGCGCGGAGACGCGTCTTTTGACACCTCGCACGTGCGCCTAGCTCATATAGAACATCAAAAACAAAACCATCCATTTTATTCATTAATCTTCGAAATCCACCTTAGGTAGACAGCAATTACATCAAATCGTTATAACTTTGCATCCAGGTGACGCATTTTGAAGCTGTTTTCAGCGTTTTTGATCTTAACTAGGCTCCGTCCTACTATCTGACCGTTTTAAATTGACCTAGACGCGAAAAAATTTTTTCGTTCAACACTTGTAAAAATTTTAACAATATTTTTCTTCAAGAAAAACTAATTAAATTTTTATTTCAACATTTTCATCACAATCTACTTTGGTCTTAATTTTAATAGCTACTTACCTGCCTTACCTGTATTCTGGTGCGCGTTCCGCGTATTAGAGTCCTGTTTGGTAGTCGTGATTCCAGGTTTTTACTCATTTTTCAGTCGAAAAACACGTTTTTTGACCAAATTTCAAAATTTTTGTTCAGGAAAAATTTCAGTAACACCACAGATAGCTAGCTCGCGCGGAGACGCGTCTTTTGACACCTCGCACGTGCGCCTAGCTCATATAGAACATCAAAAACAAAACCATCCATTTTATTCATTAATCTTCGAAATCCACCTTAGGTAGACAGCAATTACATCAAATCGTTATAACTTTGCATCCAGGTGACGCATTTTGAAGCTGTTTTCAGCGTTTTTTGATCTTAACTAGGCTCCGTCCTACTATCTGACCGTTTTAAATTGACCTAGACGCGAAAAAATTTTTTCGTTCAACACTTGTAAAAATTTTAACAATATTTTTCTTCAAGAAAAACTAATTAAATTTTTATTTCAACATTTTCATCACAATCTACTTTGGTCTTAATTTTAATAGCTACTTACCTGCCTTACCTGTATTCTGGTGCGCGTTCCGCGTATTAGAGTCCTGTTTGGTAGTCGTGATTCCAGGTTTTTACTCATTTTTCAGTCGAAAAACACGTTTTTTGACCAAATTTCAAAATTTTTGTTCAGGAAAAATTTCAGTAACACCACAGATAGCTAGCTCGCGCGGAGACGCGTCTTTTGACACCTCGCACGTGCGCCTAGCTCATATAGAACATCAAAAACAAAACCATCCATTTTATTCATTAATCTTCGAAATCCACCTTAGGTAGACAGCAATCTAGCGGCGGTAAGTCCCCTCTTTGAGGAGTGGTTGGAGAGGCGCCACGGCGTCCTCACCTTCCGCCTGACACAGGTCCTCACCGGACACGGTTGTTTCGGGAGGTTCCTGTTTCGCATAAGGCGGGAGGAAACGCCCGGGTGTCACCATTGTGTGGATCGCCCGGAGGACACGGTGGAGCATACGGTGGAGGTATGCCCAGCTTGGGCGGAGCACCGCAGTGTCCTCGCGGAGGCGATTGGCGGCGGCGATCTCTCGCGTCCGGCCCTGGTCCAGGCCATGGTACGGAGCGAGAGGGAATGGCAAGCCGTCACCTCCTTCTGCGAAGCAGTAATGCTCGCGAAGGAGGAGGCGGAGCGGGTGAGGGAGAGAGCATTGCGCCCTCACGCCCCCACTAGCCGCCGCAGGAGACGCCCTGGGCGTCGGGAGTCGCCTGCAGATTCCCGGCCACCGTAGGCGCGGGCTTGCGGATGGCGAGCAATGGGTAGCTCGCTGTCCGGTAAGGACCAGGCCCGGGTCGACGGCGCGTTGTGTTCCACGCGCGCCTCAAAGAGATGTCAGCACAAAGTGACGGGGTCCGATAGGGCCGACGCCTCAGGGTCGCGGGTTATTCCACAGAGAAAACCGTGGCCCTGGCACAGGCAACTGAAGGAACACGGGTGGGTTTTAGTCAGTAAAAGTCTGACACGCCCTCCCGCTCCACCCAGAGCGGGAGAAGTCATTAGATGATTTCCCACCCAAAAAAAAAAAAAAAAAAAAAAAAAAAAAAAAAAAAAAAAAAAAAAAAAAAAAAAAAAGGTAGACAGCAATTACATCAAATCGTTATAACTTTGCATCCAGGTGACGCATTTTGAAGCTGTTTTCAGCGTTTTTGATCTTAACTAGGCTCCGTCCTACTATCTGACCGTTTTAAATTGACCTAGACGCGAAAAAATTTTTTCGTTCAACACTTGTAAAAATTTTAACAATATTTTTCTTCAAGAAAAACTAATTAAATTTTTATTTCAACATTTTCATCACAATCTACTTTGGTCTTAATTTTAATAGCTACTTACCTGCCTTACCTGTATTCTGGTGCGCGTTCCGCGTATTAGAGTCCTGTTTGGTAGTCGTGATTCCAGGTTTTTACTCATTTTTCAGTCGAAAAACACGTTTTTTGACCAAATTTCAAAATTTTTGTTCAGGAAAAATTTCAGTAACACCACAGATAGCTAGCTCGCGCGGAGACGCGTCTTTTGACACCTCGCACGTGCGCCTAGCCCATATAGAACATCAAAAACAAAACCATCCATTTTATTCAATAATCTACGAAATCCACCTTAGGTAGACAGCAATTACATCAAATCGTTATAACTTTGCATCCAGGTGACGCATTTTGAAGCTGTTTTCAGCGTTTTTGATCTTAACTAGGCTCCGTCCTACTATCTGACCGTTTTAAATTGACCTAGAAGCGAAAAAATTTTTTCGTTCAACACTTGTAAAAATTTTAACAATATTTTTCTTCAAGAAAAACTAATTAAATTTTTATTTCAACATTTTCATCACAATCTACTTTGGTCTTAATTTTAATAGCTACTTACCTGCCTTACCTGTATTCTGGTGCGCGTTCCGCGTATTAGAGTCCTGTTTGGTAGTCGTGATTCCAGGTTTTTACTCATTTTTCAGTCGAAAAACACGTTTTTTGACCAAATTTCAAAATTTTTGTTCAGGAAAAATTTCAGTAACACCACAGATAGCTAGCTCGCGCGGAGACGCGTCTTTTGACACCTCGCACGTGCGCCTAGCCCATATAGAACATCAAAAACAAAACCATCCATTTTATTCAATAATCTACGAAATCCACCTTAGGTAGACAGCAATTACATCAAATCGTTATAACTTTGCATCCAGGTGACGCATTTTGAAGCTGTTTTCAGCGTTTTTGATCTTAACTAGGCTCCGTCCTACTATCTGACCGTTTTAAATTGACCTAGACGCGAAAAAATTTTTTCGTTCAACACTTGTAAAAATTTTAACAATATTTTTCTTCAAGAAAAACTAATTAAATTTTTATTTCAACATTTTCATCACAATCTACTTTGGTCTTAATTTTAATAGCTACTTACCTGCCTTACCTGTATTCTGGTGCGCGTTCCGCGTATTAGAGTCCTGTTTGGTAGTCGTAATTCCAGGTTTTCACTCATTTTTCAGTCGAAAAACACGTTTTTTGACCAAATTTCAAAATTTTTGTTCAGGAAAAATTTCAGTAACACCACAGATAGCTAGCTCGCGCGGAGACGCGTCTTTTGACACCTCGCACGTGCGCCTAGCTCATATAGAACATCAAAAACAAAACCATCCATTTTATTCATTAATCTTCGAAATCCACCTTAGGTAGACAGCAATTACATCAAATCGTTATAACTTTGCATCCAGGTGACGCATTTTGAAGCTGTTTTCAGCGTTTTTGATCTTAACTAGGCTCCGTCCTACTATCTGACCGTTTTAAATTGACCTAGACGCGAAAAAATTTTTTCGTTCAACACTTGTAAAAATTTTAACAATATTTTTCTTCAAGAAAAACTAATTAAATTTTTATTTCAACATTTTCATCACAATCTACTTTGGTCTTAATTTTAATAGCTACTTACCTGCCTTACCTGTATTCTGGTGCGCGTTCCGCGTATTAGAGTCCTGTTTGGTAGTCGTGATTCCAGGTTTTTACTCATTTTTCAGTCGAAAAACACGTTTTTTGACCAAATTTCAAAATTTTTGTTCAGGAAAAATTTCAGTAACACCACAGATAGCTAGCTCGCGCGGAGACGCGTCTTTTGACACCTCGCACGTGCGCCTAGCTCATATAGAACATCAAAAACAAAACCATCCATTTTATTCATTAATCTTCGAAATCCACCTTAGGTAGACAGCAATTACATCAAATCGTTATAACTTTGCATCCAGGTGACGCATTTTGAAGCTGTTTTCAGCGTTTTTGATCTTAACTAGGCTCCGTCCTACTATCTGACCGTTTTAAATTGACCTAGACGCGAAAAAATTTTTTCGTTCAACACTTGTAAAAATTTTAACAATATTTTTCTTCAAGAAAAACTAATTAAATTTTTATTTCAACATTTTCATCACAATCTACTTTGGTCTTAATTTTAATAGCTACTTACCTGCCTTACCTGTATTCTGGTGCGCGTTCCGCGTATTAGAGTCCTGTTTGGTAGTCGTGATTCCAGGTTTTTACTCATTTTTCAGTCGAAAAACACGTTTTTTGACCAAATTTCAAAATTTTTGTTCAGGAAAAATTTCAGTAACACCACAGATAGCTAGCTCGCGCGGAGACGCGTCTTTTGACACCTCGCACGTGCGCCTAGCTCATATAGAACATCAAAAACAAAACCATCCATTTTATTCATTAATCTTCGAAATCCACCTTAGGTAGACAGCAATTACATCAAATCGTTATAACTTTGCATCCAGGTGACGCATTTTGAAGCTGTTTTCAGCGTTTTTGATCTTAACTAGGCTCCGTCCTACTATCTGACCGTTTTAAATTGACCTAGACGCGAAAAAATTTTTTCGTTCAACACTTGTAAAAATTTTAACAATATTTTTCTTCAAGAAAAACTAATTAAATTTTTATTTCAACATTTTCATCACAATCTACTTTGGTCTTAATTTTAATAGCTACTTACCTGCCTTACCTGTATTCTGGTGCGCGTTCCGCGTATTAGAGTCCTGTTTGGTAGTCGTGATTCCAGGTTTTTACTCATTTTTCAGTCGAAAAACACGTTTTTTGACCAAATTTCAAAATTTTTGTTCAGGAAAAATTTCAGTAACACCACAGATAGCTAGCTCGCGCGGAGACGCGTCTTTTGACACCTCGCACGTGCGCCTAGCTCATATAGAACATCAAAAACAAAACCATCCATTTTATTCATTAATCTTCGAAATCCACCTTAGGTAGACAGCAATTACATCAAATCGTTATAACTTTGCATCCAGGTGACGCATTTTGAAGCTGTTTTCAGCGTTTTTGATCTTAACTAGGCTCCGTCCTACTATCTGACCGTTTTAAATTGACCTAGACGCGAAAAAATTTTTTCGTTCAACACTTGTAAAAATTTTAACAATATTTTTCTTCAAGAAAAACTAATTAAATTTTTATTTCAACATTTTCATCACAATCTACTTTGGTCTTAATTTTAATAGCTACTTACCTGCCTTACCTGTATTCTGGTGCGCGTTCCGCGTATTAGAGTCCTGTTTGGTAGTCGTGATTCCAGGTTTTTACTCATTTTTCAGTCGAAAAACACGTTTTTTGACCAAATTTCAAAATTTTTGTTCAGGAAAAATTTCAGTAACACCACAGATAGCTAGCTCGCGCGGAGACGCGTCTTTTGACACCTCGCACGTGCGCCTAGCTCATATAGAACATCAAAAACAAAACCATCCATTTTATTCATTAATCTTCGAAATCCACCTTAGGTAGACAGCAATTACATCAAATCGTTATAACTTTGCATCCAGGTGACGCATTTTGAAGCTGTTTTCAGCGTTTTTGATCTTAACTAGGCTCCGTCCTACTATCTGACCGTTTTAAATTGACCTAGACGCGAAAAAATTTTTTCGTTCAACACTTGTAAAAATTTTAACAATATTTTTCTTCAAGAAAAACTAATTAAATTTTTATTTCAACATTTTCATCACAATCTACTTTGGTCTTAATTTTAATAGCTACTTACCTGCCTTACCTGTATTCTGGTGCGCGTTCCGCGTATTAGAGTCCTGTTTGGTAGTCGTGATTCCAGGTTTTTACTCATTTTTCAGTCGAAAAACACGTTTTTTGACCAAATTTCAAAATTTTTGTTCAGGAAAAATTTCAGTAACACCACAGATAGCTAGCTCGCGCGGAGACGCGTCTTTTGACACCTCGCACGTGCGCCTAGCTCATATAGAACATCAAAAACAAAACCATCCATTTTATTCATTAATCTTCGAAATCCACCTTAGGTAGACAGCAATTACATCAAATCGTTATAACTTTGCATCCAGGTGACGCATTTTGAAGCTGTTTTCAGCGTTTTTGATCTTAACTAGGCTCCGTCCTACTATCTGACCGTTTTAAATTGACCTAGACGCGAAAAAATTTTTTCGTTCAACACTTGTAAAAATTTTAACAATATTTTTCTTCAAGAAAAACTAATTAAATTTTTATTTCAACATTTTCATCACAATCTACTTTGGTCTTAATTTTAATAGCTACTTACCTGCCTTACCTGTATTCTGGTGCGCGTTCCGCGTATTAGAGTCCTGTTTGGTAGTCGTGATTCCAGGTTTTTACTCATTTTTCAGTCGAAAAACACGTTTTTTGACCAAATTTCAAAATTTTTGTTCAGGAAAAATTTCAGTAACACCACAGATAGCTAGCTCGCGCGGAGACGCGTCTTTTGACACCTCGCACGTGCGCCTAGCTCATATAGAACATCAAAAACAAAACCATCCATTTTATTCATTAATCTTCGAAATCCACCTTAGGTAGACAGCAATTACATCAAATCGTTATAACTTTGCATCCAGGTGACGCATTTTGAAGCTGTTTTCAGCGTTTTTGATCTTAACTAGGCTCCGTCCTACTATCTGACCGTTTTAAATTGACCTAGACGCGAAAAAATTTTTTCGTTCAACACTTGTAAAAATTTTAACAATATTTTTCTTCAAGAAAAACTAATTAAATTTTTATTTCAACATTTTCATCACAATCTACTTTGGTCTTAATTTTAATAGCTACTTACCTGCCTTACCTGTATTCTGGTGCGCGTTCCGCGTATTAGAGTCCTGTTTGGTAGTCGTGATTCCAGGTTTTTACTCATTTTTCAGTCGAAAAACACGTTTTTTGACCAAATTTCAAAATTTTTGTTCAGGAAAAATTTCAGTAACACCACAGATAGCTAGCTCGCGCGGAGACGCGTCTTTTGACACCTCGCACGTGCGCCTAGCTCATATAGAACATCAAAAACAAAACCATCCATTTTATTCATTAATCTTCGAAATCCACCAGCCCCTCGGCTGTACAGCGAACTCCGCGAGTACGATGCGAAAATGTTCGCATCTGTACGCGTACTCCGAGAGTACGCGTGTGACAACCCGGCATAATACCGCTATATTTTATCTGTCCGGCCACCTATCTTGCTCTAACTTGTATCAGAGTGTAGGCAATAGAATAGGCAAGCCATACAAAACCCAAGCTAAACATTTCGTGACAGTTTTCACACGGAATGTTTCAAATATGACGGCCACGGTGACGCGTTCATTTCGCGCCAAAACTCGGATTTTCAACACCCAAATTAATAACCATGAAGGCTTTAATACACCTTTCAAGGATTAAACAGCGTGGACGGGTAAGTAATCAACAGTTTTTAATAGCAGCATTGTGTAATGGTTAGAGATTTAGGACTGAATTTTTAAATTCATCAAAAACAGTTAGGAATTTCGCGCGTCATGGCTGTACTTTTTCACTCGATAATAGTAGAAAATACACTATTGACTACAAAATGTCTTTCTAAACATGATTTAGATACGTTACTACGTATGTATAACCCCTCCGCTGTAACGCCATTTTTTATGCTTTGGCACCTGTGTACATATCGCGCGCGCCAAAATCGCGCGACTTCCCCGGGTTCACTAAAACTACGATATCTCAGAATATGCGCATCGTAGCTCGACAATCCCTACGTCTATGGAATGGTTATTAACTCAGCTATCTGATTATATAGGGTTTAGTATAGTTTTACCTAGTAATTTATTGATAATAGTAAGTTGAAAGTAGGCTGAGTGACTTTTTCCCAGTTTACCGTACAAAAGTCGTCATATTTAAAAAAATAAAAGCTTTGTTTCCAGCAGTTAATGTTTAATTTACTTATAGACACCATCATATTCAACAATCAATAAAAAAAACAGACCTCTCCGAACACTTTATACAAAGGACTCGCATTACAATAACAAGTCTCAAGTGGGCAACCCGAGTCGACGGGCAAAAAATAGGGTATGTTTACACATTCATAACGGGAACTGCTTGAGTCGAGCGGCCTTTGTGTTTACGTTATTGCTTATCTTGGTTCACAAATATAATACACACAAAGCGTTAGCTCTTAGAAATGTTTTGTTTACAATGAGTGAGTCACAATGCAAGCCCATTAAAAAAGGCGATAAAAAAGACCCTTTCATACTTTGAAACAAAGAGTAATTATTATTGCATTTATGTTAAATCTGACTTTGCGTTCTACACTAGTAGGATATTTACTAATGAAAAAACAATACACAAAGGCATGTTGCCTAACAAAAACATTATCAAAATAAACAAATGAAAATCGCAAAACACGCATTTTTTGCACACAAAGTAATAAAAAATCAAAGGACACAGTACAGAAAACAACGTAAAAGGTCCAATCTTAACAACAATGAAACACAAAATGAATATCATGCGATTTTCAAACAGGGGTGGGTTATTTCTATTTAGCATGAACTTCTTATGTTTTTTTTAAATTTTTTACCTAAAAAAAAAAAAAAAAAAACGCAAATCACGATTAAGTAAAAAGTTTAAAGTCTCCATGGGCGTAGCGGTGAGAACAGGATGAGCTTCTAGGAGGTCGTCATCTTCCACGTCCAGTGGCGTCTCCCAGAAGCTCCTCAGCGCCTTTGGAAGTCCCAGGTACGGCACCACATCGTCGTCATCACTCGAATCGGAGTCTGCTTCGCTTCCTGTGTAATAAACAATAAGTAGGTAAAACATCTGTGGGTTAAAAAAAACATAACATAAAAAAATAAAAAATAAACTTTATCTTCAAGTCGGTCAAAAATATGTTACTGATCATTGACCGTATTGTCGATACTGTGTAGAATTTAGCAAAAAACATGGCGTCCGTCACGTGACATAACACCGAATGCCTGACCGTACAGCGTACTCCGCGAGGCTCTTTTATTTTTTTCAATGTTTACATTTTTACATTTAAATAATTTCGCAAAAATACATCATATTTCACTATTTAAATGGCAGGTAGACAGCAATTACATCAAATCGTTATAACTTTGCATCCAGGTGACGCATTTTGAAGCTGTTTTCAGCGTTTTTGATCTTAACTAGGCTCCGTCCTACTATCTGACCGTTTTAAATTGACCTAGACGCGAAAAAATTTTTTCGTTCAACACTTGTAAAAATTTTAACAATATTTTTCTTCAAGAAAAACTAATTAAATTTTTATTTCAACATTTTCATCACAATCTACTTTGGTCTTAATTTTAATAGCTACTTACCTGCCTTACCTGTATTCTGGTGCGCGTTCCGCGTATTAGAGTCCTGTTTGGTAGTCGTGATTCCAGGTTTTTACTCATTTTTCAGTCGAAAAACACGTTTTTTGACCAAATTTCAAAATTTTTGTTCAGGAAAAATTTCAGTAACACCACAGATAGCTAGCTCGCGCGGAGACGCGTCTTTTGACACCTCGCACGTGCGCCTAGCTCATATAGAACATCAAAAACAAAACCATCCATTTTATTCATTAATCTTCGAAATCCACCTTAGGTAGACAGCAATTACATCAAATCGTTATAACTTTGCATCCAGGTGACGCATTTTGAAGCTGTTTTCAGCGTTTTTGATCTTAACTAGGCTCCGTCCTACTATCTGACCGTTTTAAATTGACCTAGACGCGAAAAAATTTTTTCGTTCAACACTTGTAAAAATTTTAACAATATTTTTCTTCAAGAAAAACTAATTAAATTTTTATTTCAACATTTTCATCACAATCTACTTTGGTCTTAATTTTAATAGCTACTTACCTGCCTTACCTGTATTCTGGTGCGCGTTCCGCGTATTAGAGTCCTGTTTGGTAGTCGTGATTCCAGGTTTTTACTCATTTTTCAGTCGAAAAACACGTTTTTTGACCAAATTTCAAAATTTTTGTTCAGGAAAAATTTCAGTAACACCACAGATAGCTAGCTCGCGCGGAGACGCGTCTTTTGACACCTCGCACGTGCGCCTAGCTCATATAGAACATCAAAAACAAAACCATCCATTTTATTCATTAATCTTCGAAATCCACCTTAGGTAGACAGCAATTACATCAAATCGTTATAACTTTGCATCCAGGTGACGCATTTTGAAGCTGTTTTCAGCGTTTTTTGATCTTAACTAGGCTCCGTCCTACTATCTGACCGTTTTAAATTGACCTAGACGCGAAAAAATTTTTTCGTTCAACACTTGTAAAAATTTTAACAATATTTTTCTTCAAGAAAAACTAATTAAATTTTTATTTCAACATTTTCATCACAATCTACTTTGGTCTTAATTTTAATAGCTACTTACCTGCCTTACCTGTATTCTGGTGCGCGTTCCGCGTATTAGAGTCCTGTTTGGTAGTCGTGATTCCAGGTTTTTACTCATTTTTCAGTCGAAAAACACGTTTTTTGACCAAATTTCAAAATTTTTGTTCAGGAAAAATTTCAGTAACACCACAGATAGCTAGCTCGCGCGGAGACGCGTCTTTTGACACCTCGCACGTGCGCCTAGCTCATATAGAACATCAAAAACAAAACCATCCATTTTATTCATTAATCTTCGAAATCCACCTTAGGTAGACAGCAATCTAGCGGCGGTAAGTCCCCTCTTTGAGGAGTGGTTGGAGAGGCGCCACGGCGTCCTCACCTTCCGCCTGACACAGGTCCTCACCGGACACGGTTGTTTCGGGAGGTTCCTGTTTCGCATAAGGCGGGAGGAAACGCCCGGGTGTCACCATTGTGTGGATCGCCCGGAGGACACGGTGGAGCATACGGTGGAGGTATGCCCAGCTTGGGCGGAGCACCGCAGTGTCCTCGCGGAGGCGATTGGCGGCGGCGATCTCTCGCGTCCGGCCCTGGTCCAGGCCATGGTACGGAGCGAGAGGGAATGGCAAGCCGTCACCTCCTTCTGCGAAGCAGTAATGCTCGCGAAGGAGGAGGCGGAGCGGGTGAGGGAGAGAGCATTGCGCCCTCACGCCCCCACTAGCCGCCGCAGGAGACGCCCTGGGCGTCGGGAGTCGCCTGCAGATTCCCGGCCACCGTAGGCGCGGGCTTGCGGATGGCGAGCAATGGGTAGCTCGCTGTCCGGTAAGGACCAGGCCCGGGTCGACGGCGCGTTGTGTTCCACGCGCGCCTCAAAGAGATGTCAGCACAAAGTGACGGGGTCCGATAGGGCCGACGCCTCAGGGTCGCGGGTTATTCCACAGAGAAAACCGTGGCCCTGGCACAGGCAACTGAAGGAACACGGGTGGGTTTTAGTCAGTAAAAGTCTGACACGCCCTCCCGCTCCACCCAGAGCGGGAGAAGTCATTTGATGATTTCCCACCCAAAAAAAAAAAAAAAAAAAAAAAAAAAAAAAAAAAAAAAAAAAAAAAAAAAAAAAAAAAAGGTAGACAGCAATTACATCAAATCGTTATAACTTTGCATCCAGGTGACGCATTTTGAAGCTGTTTTCAGCGTTTTTGATCTTAACTAGGCTCCGTCCTACTATCTGACCGTTTTAAATTGACCTAGACGCGAAAAAATTTTTTCGTTCAACACTTGTAAAAATTTTAACAATATTTTTCTTCAAGAAAAACTAATTAAATTTTTATTTCAACATTTTCATCACAATCTACTTTGGTCTTAATTTTAATAGCTACTTACCTGCCTTACCTGTATTCTGGTGCGCGTTCCGCGTATTAGAGTCCTGTTTGGTAGTCGTGATTCCAGGTTTTTACTCATTTTTCAGTCGAAAAACACGTTTTTTGACCAAATTTCAAAATTTTTGTTCAGGAAAAATTTCAGTAACACCACAGATAGCTAGCTCGCGCGGAGACGCGTCTTTTGACACCTCGCACGTGCGCCTAGCCCATATAGAACATCAAAAACAAAACCATCCATTTTATTCAATAATCTACGAAATCCACCTTAGGTAGACAGCAATTACATCAAATCGTTATAACTTTGCATCCAGGTGACGCATTTTGAAGCTGTTTTCAGCGTTTTTGATCTTAACTAGGCTCCGTCCTACTATCTGACCGTTTTAAATTGACCTAGACGCGAAAAAATTTTTTCGTTCAACACTTGTAAAAATTTTAACTATATTTTTCTTCAAGAAAAACTAATTAAATTTTTATTTCAACATTTTCATCACAATCTACTTTGGTCTTAATTTTAATAGCTACTTACCTGCCTTACCTGTATTCTGGTGCGCGTTCCGCGTATTAGAGTCCTGTTTGGTAGTCGTAATTCCAGGTTTTCACTCATTTTTCAGTCGAAAAACACGTTTTTTGACCAAATTTCAAAATTTTTGTTCAGGAAAAATTTCAGTAACACCACAGATAGCTAGCTCGCGCGGAGACGCGTCTTTTGACACCTCGCACGTGCGCCTAGCTCATATAGAACATCAAAAACAAAACCATCCATTTTATTCATTAATCTTCGAAATCCACCTTAGGTAGACAGCAATTACATCAAATCGTTATAACTTTGCATCCAGGTGACGCATTTTGAAGCTGTTTTCAGCGTTTTTGATCTTAACTAGGCTCCGTCCTACTATCTGACCGTTTTAAATTGACCTAGACGCGAAAAAATTTTTTCGTTCAACACTTGTAAAAATTTTAACAATATTTTTCTTCAAGAAAAACTAATTAAATTTTTATTTCAACATTTTCATCACAATCTACTTTGGTCTTAATTTTAATAGCTACTTACCTGCCTTACCTGTATTCTGGTGCGCGTTCCGCGTATTAGAGTCCTGTTTGGTAGTCGTGATTCCAGGTTTTTACTCATTTTTCAGTCGAAAAACACGTTTTTTGACCAAATTTCAAAATTTTTGTTCAGGAAAAATTTCAGTAACACCACAGATAGCTAGCTCGCGCGGAGACGCGTCTTTTGACACCTCGCACGTGCGCCTAGCTCATATAGAACATCAAAAACAAAACCATCCATTTTATTCATTAATCTTCGAAATCCACCTTAGGTAGACAGCAATTACATCAAATCGTTATAACTTTGCATCCAGGTGACGCATTTTGAAGCTGTTTTCAGCGTTTTTGATCTTAACTAGGCTCCGTCCTACTATCTGACCGTTTTAAATTGACCTAGACGCGAAAAAATTTTTTCGTTCAACACTTGTAAAAATTTTAACAATATTTTTCTTCAAGAAAAACTAATTAAATTTTTATTTCAACATTTTCATCACAATCTACTTTGGTCTTAATTTTAATAGCTACTTACCTGCCTTACCTGTATTCTGGTGCGCGTTCCGCGTATTAGAGTCCTGTTTGGTAGTCGTGATTCCAGGTTTTTACTCATTTTTCAGTCGAAAAACACGTTTTTTGACCAAATTTCAAAATTTTTGTTCAGGAAAAATTTCAGTAACACCACAGATAGCTAGCTCGCGCGGAGACGCGTCTTTTGACACCTCGCACGTGCGCCTAGCTCATATAGAACATCAAAAACAAAACCATCCATTTTATTCATTAATCTTCGAAATCCACCTTAGGTAGACAGCAATTACATCAAATCGTTATAACTTTGCATCCAGGTGACGCATTTTGAAGCTGTTTTCAGCGTTTTTGATCTTAACTAGGCTCCGTCCTACTATCTGACCGTTTTAAATTGACCTAGACGCGAAAAAATTTTTTCGTTCAACACTTGTAAAAATTTTAACAATATTTTTCTTCAAGAAAAACTAATTAAATTTTTATTTCAACATTTTCATCACAATCTACTTTGGTCTTAATTTTAATAGCTACTTACCTGCCTTACCTGTATTCTGGTGCGCGTTCCGCGTATTAGAGTCCTGTTTGGTAGTCGTGATTCCAGGTTTTTACTCATTTTTCAGTCGAAAAACACGTTTTTTGACCAAATTTCAAAATTTTTGTTCAGGAAAAATTTCAGTAACACCACAGATAGCTAGCTCGCGCGGAGACGCGTCTTTTGACACCTCGCACGTGCGCCTAGCTCATATAGAACATCAAAAACAAAACCATCCATTTTATTCATTAATCTTCGAAATCCACCTTAGGTAGACAGCAATTACATCAAATCGTTATAACTTTGCATCCAGGTGACGCATTTTGAAGCTGTTTTCAGCGTTTTTGATCTTAACTAGGCTCCGTCCTACTATCTGACCGTTTTAAATTGACCTAGACGCGAAAAAATTTTTTCGTTCAACACTTGTAAAAATTTTAACAATATTTTTCTTCAAGAAAAACTAATTAAATTTTTATTTCAACATTTTCATCACAATCTACTTTGGTCTTAATTTTAATAGCTACTTACCTGCCTTACCTGTATTCTGGTGCGCGTTCCGCGTATTAGAGTCCTGTTTGGTAGTCGTGATTCCAGGTTTTTACTCATTTTTCAGTCGAAAAACACGTTTTTTGACCAAATTTCAAAATTTTTGTTCAGGAAAAATTTCAGTAACACCACAGATAGCTAGCTCGCGCGGAGACGCGTCTTTTGACACCTCGCACGTGCGCCTAGCTCATATAGAACATCAAAAACAAAACCATCCATTTTATTCATTAATCTTCGAAATCCACCTTAGGTAGACAGCAATTACATCAAATCGTTATAACTTTGCATCCAGGTGACGCATTTTGAAGCTGTTTTCAGCGTTTTTGATCTTAACTAGGCTCCGTCCTACTATCTGACCGTTTTAAATTGACCTAGACGCGAAAAAATTTTTTCGTTCAACACTTGTAAAAATTTTAACAATATTTTTCTTCAAGAAAAACTAATTAAATTTTTATTTCAACATTTTCATCACAATCTACTTTGGTCTTAATTTTAATAGCTACTTACCTGCCTTACCTGTATTCTGGTGCGCGTTCCGCGTATTAGAGTCCTGTTTGGTAGTCGTGATTCCAGGTTTTTACTCATTTTTCAGTCGAAAAACACGTTTTTTGACCAAATTTCAAAATTTTTGTTCAGGAAAAATTTCAGTAACACCACAGATAGCTAGCTCGCGCGGAGACGCGTCTTTTGACACCTCGCACGTGCGCCTAGCTCATATAGAACATCAAAAACAAAACCATCCATTTTATTCATTAATCTTCGAAATCCACCTTAGGTAGACAGCAATTACATCAAATCGTTATAACTTTGCATCCAGGTGACGCATTTTGAAGCTGTTTTCAGCGTTTTTGATCTTAACTAGGCTCCGTCCTACTATCTGACCGTTTTAAATTGACCTAGACGCGAAAAAATTTTTTCGTTCAACACTTGTAAAAATTTTAACAATATTTTTCTTCAAGAAAAACTAATTAAATTTTTATTTCAACATTTTCATCACAATCTACTTTGGTCTTAATTTTAATAGCTACTTACCTGCCTTACCTGTATTCTGGTGCGCGTTCCGCGTATTAGAGTCCTGTTTGGTAGTCGTGATTCCAGGTTTTTACTCATTTTTCAGTCGAAAAACACGTTTTTAGACCAAATTTCAAAATTTTTGTTCAGGAAAAATTTCAGTAACACCACAGATAGCTAGCTCGCGCGGAGACGCGTCTTTTGACACCTCGCACGTGCGCCTAGCTCATATAGAACATCAAAAACAAAACCATCCATTTTATTCATTAATCTTCGAAATCCACCTTAGGTAGACAGCAATTACATCAAATCGTTATAACTTTGCATCCAGGTGACGCATTTTGAAGCTGTTTTCAGCGTTTTTTGATCTTAACTAGGCTCCGTCCTACTATCTGACCGTTTTAAATTGACCTAGACGCGAAAAAATTTTTTCGTTCAACACTTGTAAAAATTTTAACAATATTTTTCTTCAAGAAAAACTAATTAAATTTTTATTTCAACATTTTCATCACAATCTACTTTGGTCTTAATTTTAATAGCTACTTACCTGCCTTACCTGTATTCTGGTGCGCGTTCCGCGTATTAGAGTCCTGTTTGGTAGTCGTGATTCCAGGTTTTTACTCATTTTTCAGTCGAAAAACACGTTTTTTGACCAAATTTCAAAATTTTTGTTCAGGAAAAATTTCAGTAACACCACAGATAGCTAGCTCGCGCGGAGACGCGTCTTTTGACACCTCGCACGTGCGCCTAGCTCATATAGAACATCAAAAACAAAACCATCCATTTTATTCATTAATCTTCGAAATCCACCTTAGGTAGACAGCAATCTAGCGGCGGTAAGTCCCCTCTTTGAGGAGTGGTTGGAGAGGCGCCACGGCGTCCTCACCTTCCGCCTGACACAGGTCCTCACCGGACACGGTTGTTTCGGGAGGTTCCTGTTTCGCATAAGGCGGGAGGAAACGCCCGGGTGTCACCATTGTGTGGATCGCCCGGAGGACACGGTGGAGCATACGGTGGAGGTATGCCCAGCTTGGGCGGAGCACCGCAGTGTCCTCGCGGAGGCGATTGGCGGCGGCGATCTCTCGCGTCCGGCCCTGGTCCAGGCCATGGTACGGAGCGAGAGGGAATGGCAAGCCGTCACCTCCTTCTGCGAAGCAGTAATGCTCGCGAAGGAGGAGGCGGAGCGGGTGAGGGAGAGAGCATTGCGCCCTCACGCCCCCACTAGCCGCCGCAGGAGACGCCCTGGGCGTCGGGAGTCGCCTGCAGATTCCCGGCCACCGTAGGCGCGGGCTTGCGGATGGCGAGCAATGGGTAGCTCGCTGTCCGGTAAGGACCAGGCCCGGGTCGACGGCGCGTTGTGTTCCACGCGCGCCTCAAAGAGATGTCAGCACAAAGTGACGGGGTCCGATAGGGCCGACGCCTCAGGGTCGCGGGTTATTCCACAGAGAAAACCGTGGCCCTGGCACAGGCAACTGAAGGAACACGGGTGGGTTTTAGTCAGTAAAAGTCTGACACGCCCTCCCGCTCCACCCAGAGCGGGAGAAGTCATTTGATGATTTCCCACCCAAAAAAAAAAAAAAAAAAAAAAAAAAAAAAAAGGTAGACAGCAATTACATCAAATCGTTATAACTTTGCATCCAGGTGACGCATTTTGAAGCTGTTTTCAGCGTTTTTGATCTTAACTAGGCTCCGTCCTACTATCTGACCGTTTTAAATTGACCTAGACGCGAAAAAATTTTTTCGTTCAACACTTGTAAAAATTTTAACAATATTTTTCTTCAAGAAAAACTAATTAAATTTTTATTTCAACATTTTCATCACAATCTACTTTGGTCTTAATTTTAATAGCTACTTACCTGCCTTACCTGTATTCTGGTGCGCGTTCCGCGTATTAGAGTCCTGTTTGGTAGTCGTGATTCCAGGTTTTTACTCATTTTTCAGTCGAAAAACACGTTTTTTGACCAAATTTCAAAATTTTTGTTCAGGAAAAATTTCAGTAACACCACAGATAGCTAGCTCGCGCGGAGACGCGTCTTTTGACACCTCGCACGTGCGCCTAGCCCATATAGAACATCAAAAACAAAACCATCCATTTTATTCAATAATCTACGAAATCCACCTTAGGTAGACAGCAATTACATCAAATCGTTATAACTTTGCATCCAGGTGACGCATTTTGAAGCTGTTTTCAGCGTTTTTGATCTTAACTAGGCTCCGTCCTACTATCTGACCGTTTTAAATTGACCTAGACGCGAAAAAATTTTTTCGTTCAACACTTGTAAAAATTTTAACTATATTTTTCTTCAAGAAAAACTAATTAAATTTTTATTTCAACATTTTCATCACAATCTACTTTGGTCTTAATTTTAATAGCTACTTACCTGCCTTACCTGTATTCTGGTGCGCGTTCCGCGTATTAGAGTCCTGTTTGGTAGTCGTAATTCCAGGTTTTCACTCATTTTTCAGTCGAAAAACACGTTTTTTGACCAAATTTCAAAATTTTTGTTCAGGAAAAATTTCAGTAACACCACAGATAGCTAGCTCGCGCGGAGACGCGTCTTTTGACACCTCGCACGTGCGCCTAGCTCATATAGAACATCAAAAACAAAACCATCCATTTTATTCATTAATCTTCGAAATCCACCTTAGGTAGACAGCAATTACATCAAATCGTTATAACTTTGCATCCAGGTGACGCATTTTGAAGCTGTTTTCAGCGTTTTTGATCTTAACTAGGCTCCGTCCTACTATCTGACCGTTTTAAATTGACCTAGACGCGAAAAAATTTTTTCGTTCAACACTTGTAAAAATTTTAACAATATTTTTCTTCAAGAAAAACTAATTAAATTTTTATTTCAACATTTTCATCACAATCTACTTTGGTCTTAATTTTAATAGCTACTTACCTGCCTTACCTGTATTCTGGTGCGCGTTCCGCGTATTAGAGTCCTGTTTGGTAGTCGTGATTCCAGGTTTTTACTCATTTTTCAGTCGAAAAACACGTTTTTTGACCAAATTTCAAAATTTTTGTTCAGGAAAAATTTCAGTAACACCACAGATAGCTAGCTCGCGCGGAGACGCGTCTTTTGACACCTCGCACGTGCGCCTAGCTCATATAGAACATCAAAAACAAAACCATCCATTTTATTCATTAATCTTCGAAATCCACCTTAGGTAGACAGCAATTACATCAAATCGTTATAACTTTGCATCCAGGTGACGCATTTTGAAGCTGTTTTCAGCGTTTTTGATCTTAACTAGGCTCCGTCCTACTATCTGACCGTTTTAAATTGACCTAGACGCGAAAAAATTTTTTCGTTCAACACTTGTAAAAATTTTAACAATATTTTTCTTCAAGAAAAACTAATTAAATTTTTATTTCAACATTTTCATCACAATCTACTTTGGTCTTAATTTTAATAGCTACTTACCTGCCTTACCTGTATTCTGGTGCGCGTTCCGCGTATTAGAGTCCTGTTTGGTAGTCGTGATTCCAGGTTTTTACTCATTTTTCAGTCGAAAAACACGTTTTTTGACCAAATTTCAAAATTTTTGTTCAGGAAAAATTTCAGTAACACCACAGATAGCTAGCTCGCGCGGAGACGCGTCTTTTGACACCTCGCACGTGCGCCTAGCTCATATAGAACATCAAAAACAAAACCATCCATTTTATTCATTAATCTTCGAAATCCACCTTAGGTAGACAGCAATTACATCAAATCGTTATAACTTTGCATCCAGGTGACGCATTTTGAAGCTGTTTTCAGCGTTTTTGATCTTAACTAGGCTCCGTCCTACTATCTGACCGTTTTAAATTGACCTAGACGCGAAAAAATTTTTTCGTTCAACACTTGTAAAAATTTTAACAATATTTTTCTTCAAGAAAAACTAATTAAATTTTTATTTCAACATTTTCATCACAATCTACTTTGGTCTTAATTTTAATAGCTACTTACCTGCCTTACCTGTATTCTGGTGCGCGTTCCGCGTATTAGAGTCCTGTTTGGTAGTCGTGATTCCAGGTTTTTACTCATTTTTCAGTCGAAAAACACGTTTTTTGACCAAATTTCAAAATTTTTGTTCAGGAAAAATTTCAGTAACACCACAGATAGCTAGCTCGCGCGGAGACGCGTCTTTTGACACCTCGCACGTGCGCCTAGCTCATATAGAACATCAAAAACAAAACCATCCATTTTATTCATTAATCTTCGAAATCCACCTTAGGTAGACAGCAATTACATCAAATCGTTATAACTTTGCATCCAGGTGACGCATTTTGAAGCTGTTTTCAGCGTTTTTGATCTTAACTAGGCTCCGTCCTACTATCTGACCGTTTTAAATTGACCTAGACGCGAAAAAATTTTTTCGTTCAACACTTGTAAAAATTTTAACAATATTTTTCTTCAAGAAAAACTAATTAAATTTTTATTTCAACATTTTCATCACAATCTACTTTGGTCTTAATTTTAATAGCTACTTACCTGCCTTACCTGTATTCTGGTGCGCGTTCCGCGTATTAGAGTCCTGTTTGGTAGTCGTGATTCCAGGTTTTTACTCATTTTTCAGTCGAAAAACACGTTTTTTGACCAAATTTCAAAATTTTTGTTCAGGAAAAATTTCAGTAACACCACAGATAGCTAGCTCGCGCGGAGACGCGTCTTTTGACACCTCGCACGTGCGCCTAGCTCATATAGAACATCAAAAACAAAACCATCCATTTTATTCATTAATCTTCGAAATCCACCTTAGGTAGACAGCAATTACATCAAATCGTTATAACTTTGCATCCAGGTGACGCATTTTGAAGCTGTTTTCAGCGTTTTTGATCTTAACTAGGCTCCGTCCTACTATCTGACCGTTTTAAATTGACCTAGACGCGAAAAAATTTTTTCGTTCAACACTTGTAAAAATTTTAACAATATTTTTCTTCAAGAAAAACTAATTAAATTTTTATTTCAACATTTTCATCACAATCTACTTTGGTCTTAATTTTAATAGCTACTTACCTGCCTTACCTGTATTCTGGTGCGCGTTCCGCGTATTAGAGTCCTGTTTGGTAGTCGTGATTCCAGGTTTTTACTCATTTTTCAGTCGAAAAACACGTTTTTTGACCAAATTTCAAAATTTTTGTTCAGGAAAAATTTCAGTAACACCACAGATAGCTAGCTCGCGCGGAGACGCGTCTTTTGACACCTCGCACGTGCGCCTAGCTCATATAGAACATCAAAAACAAAACCATCCATTTTATTCATTAATCTTCGAAATCCACCTTAGGTAGACAGCAATTACATCAAATCGTTATAACTTTGCATCCAGGTGACGCATTTTGAAGCTGTTTTCAGCGTTTTTGATCTTAACTAGGCTCCGTCCTACTATCTGACCGTTTTAAATTGACCTAGACGCGAAAAAATTTTTTCGTTCAACACTTGTAAAAATTTTAACAATATTTTTCTTCAAGAAAAACTAATTAAATTTTTATTTCAACATTTTCATCACAATCTACTTTGGTCTTAATTTTAATAGCTACTTACCTGCCTTACCTGTATTCTGGTGCGCGTTCCGCGTATTAGAGTCCTGTTTGGTAGTCGTGATTCCAGGTTTTTACTCATTTTTCAGTCGAAAAACACGTTTTTTGACCAAATTTCAAAATTTTTGTTCAGGAAAAATTTCAGTAACACCACAGATAGCTAGCTCGCGCGGAGACGCGTCTTTTGACACCTCGCACGTGCGCCTAGCCCATATAGAACATCAAAAACAAAACCATCCATTTTATTCAATAATCTACGAAATCCACCTTAGGTAGACAGCAATTACATCAAATCGTTATAACTTTGCATCCAGGTGACGCATTTTGAAGCTGTTTTCAGCGTTTTTGATCTTAACTAGGCTCCGTCCTACTATCTGACCGTTTTAAATTGACCTAGACGCGAAAAAATTTTTTCGTTCAACACTTGTAAAAATTTTTACTATATTTTTCTTCAAGAAAAACTAATTAAATTTTTATTTCAACATTTTCATCACAATCTACTTTGGTCTTAATTTTAATAGCTACTTACCTGCCTTACCTGTATTCTGGTGCGCGTTCCGCGTATTAGAGTCCTGTTTGGTAGTCGTAATTCCAGGTTTTCACTCATTTTTCAGTCGAAAAACACGTTTTTTGACCAAATTTCAAAATTTTTGTTCAGGAAAAATTTCAGTAACACCACAGATAGCTAGCTCGCGCGGAGACGCGTCTTTTGACACCTCGCACGTGCGCCTAGCTCATATAGAACATCAAAAACAAAACCATCCATTTTATTCATTAATCTTCGAAATCCACCTTAGGTAGACAGCAATTACATCAAATCGTTATAACTTTGCATCCAGGTGACGCATTTTGAAGCTGTTTTCAGCGTTTTTGATCTTAACTAGGCTCCGTCCTACTATCTGACCGTTTTAAATTGACCTAGACGCGAAAAAATTTTTTCGTTCAACACTTGTAAAAATTTTAACAATATTTTTCTTCAAGAAAAACTAATTAAATTTTTATTTCAACATTTTCATCACAATCTACTTTGGTCTTAATTTTAATAGCTACTTACCTGCCTTACCTGTATTCTGGTGCGCGTTCCGCGTATTAGAGTCCTGTTTGGTAGTCGTGATTCCAGGTTTTTACTCATTTTTCAGTCGAAAAACACGTTTTTTGACCAAATTTCAAAATTTTTGTTCAGGAAAAATTTCAGTAACACCACAGATAGCTAGCTCGCGCGGAGACGCGTCTTTTGACACCTCGCACGTGCGCCTAGCTCATATAGAACATCAAAAACAAAACCATCCATTTTATTCATTAATCTTCGAAATCCACCTTAGGTAGACAGCAATTACATCAAATCGTTATAACTTTGCATCCAGGTGACGCATTTTGAAGCTGTTTTCAGCGTTTTTGATCTTAACTAGGCTCCGTCCTACTATCTGACCGTTTTAAATTGACCTAGACGCGAAAAAATTTTTTCGTTCAACACTTGTAAAAATTTTAACAATATTTTTCTTCAAGAAAAACTAATTAAATTTTTATTTCAACATTTTCATCACAATCTACTTTGGTCTTAATTTTAATAGCTACTTACCTGCCTTACCTGTATTCTGGTGCGCGTTCCGCGTATTAGAGTCCTGTTTGGTAGTCGTGATTCCAGGTTTTTACTCATTTTTCAGTCGAAAAACACGTTTTTTGACCAAATTTCAAAATTTTTGTTCAGGAAAAATTTCAGTAACACCACAGATAGCTAGCTCGCGCGGAGACGCGTCTTTTGACACCTCGCACGTGCGCCTAGCTCATATAGAACATCAAAAACAAAACCATCCATTTTATTCATTAATCTTCGAAATCCACCTTAGGTAGACAGCAATTACATCAAATCGTTATAACTTTGCATCCAGGTGACGCATTTTGAAGCTGTTTTCAGCGTTTTTGATCTTAACTAGGCTCCGTCCTACTATCTGACCGTTTTAAATTGACCTAGACGCGAAAAAATTTTTTCGTTCAACACTTGTAAAAATTTTAACAATATTTTTCTTCAAGAAAAACTAATTAAATTTTTATTTCAACATTTTCATCACAATCTACTTTGGTCTTAATTTTAATAGCTACTTACCTGCCTTACCTGTATTCTGGTGCGCGTTCCGCGTATTAGAGTCCTGTTTGGTAGTCGTGATTCCAGGTTTTTACTCATTTTTCAGTCGAAAAACACGTTTTTTGACCAAATTTCAAAATTTTTGTTCAGGAAAAATTTCAGTAACACCACAGATAGCTAGCTCGCGCGGAGACGCGTCTTTTGACACCTCGCACGTGCGCCTAGCTCATATAGAACATCAAAAACAAAACCATCCATTTTATTCATTAATCTTCGAAATCCACCTTAGGTAGACAGCAATTACATCAAATCGTTATAACTTTGCATCCAGGTGACGCATTTTGAAGCTGTTTTCAGCGTTTTTGATCTTAACTAGGCTCCGTCCTACTATCTGACCGTTTTAAATTGACCTAGACGCGAAAAAATTTTTTCGTTCAACACTTGTAAAAATTTTAACAATATTTTTCTTCAAGAAAAACTAATTAAATTTTTATTTCAACATTTTCATCACAATCTACTTTGGTCTTAATTTTAATAGCTACTTACCTGCCTTACCTGTATTCTGGTGCGCGTTCCGCGTATTAGAGTCCTGTTTGGTAGTCGTGATTCCAGGTTTTTACTCATTTTTCAGTCGAAAAACACGTTTTTTGACCAAATTTCAAAATTTTTGTTCAGGAAAAATTTCAGTAACACCACAGATAGCTAGCTCGCGCGGAGACGCGTCTTTTGACACCTCGCACGTGCGCCTAGCTCATATAGAACATCAAAAACAAAACCATCCATTTTATTCATTAATCTTCGAAATCCACCTTAGGTAGACAGCAATTACATCAAATCGTTATAACTTTGCATCCAGGTGACGCATTTTGAAGCTGTTTTCAGCGTTTTTGATCTTAACTAGGCTCCGTCCTACTATCTGACCGTTTTAAATTGACCTAGACGCGAAAAAATTTTTTCGTTCAACACTTGTAAAAATTTTAACAATATTTTTCTTCAAGAAAAACTAATTAAATTTTTATTTCAACATTTTCATCACAATCTACTTTGGTCTTAATTTTAATAGCTACTTACCTGCCTTACCTGTATTCTGGTGCGCGTTCCGCGTATTAGAGTCCTGTTTGGTAGTCGTGATTCCAGGTTTTTACTCATTTTTCAGTCGAAAAACACGTTTTTTGACCAAATTTCAAAATTTTTGTTCAGGAAAAATTTCAGTAACACCACAGATAGCTAGCTCGCGCGGAGACGCGTCTTTTGACACCTCGCACGTGCGCCTAGCTCATATAGAACATCAAAAACAAAACCATCCATTTTATTCATTAATCTTCGAAATCCACCTTAGGTAGACAGCAATTACATCAAATCGTTATAACTTTGCATCCAGGTGACGCATTTTGAAGCTGTTTTCAGCGTTTTTGATCTTAACTAGGCTCCGTCCTACTATCTGACCGTTTTAAATTGACCTAGACGCGAAAAAATTTTTTCGTTCAACACTTGTAAAAATTTTAACAATATTTTTCTTCAAGAAAAACTAATTAAATTTTTATTTCAACATTTTCATCACAATCTACTTTGGTCTTAATTTTAATAGCTACTTACCTGCCTTACCTGTATTCTGGTGCGCGTTCCGCGTATTAGAGTCCTGTTTGGTAGTCGTGATTCCAGGTTTTTACTCATTTTTCAGTCGAAAAACACGTTTTTTGACCAAATTTCAAAATTTTTGTTCAGGAAAAATTTCAGTAACACCACAGATAGCTAGCTCGCGCGGAGACGCGTCTTTTGACACCTCGCACGTGCGCCTAGCTCATATAGAACATCAAAAACAAAACCATCCATTTTATTCATTAATCTTCGAAATCCACCTTAGGTAGACAGCAATTACATCAAATCGTTATAACTTTGCATCCAGGTGACGCATTTTGAAGCTGTTTTCAGCGTTTTTGATCTTAACTAGGCTCCGTCCTACTATCTGACCGTTTTAAATTGACCTAGACGCGAAAAAATTTTTTCGTTCAACACTTGTAAAAATTTTAACAATATTTTTCTTCAAGAAAAACTAATTAAATTTTTATTTCAACATTTTCATCACAATCTACTTTGGTCTTAATTTTAATAGCTACTTACCTGCCTTACCTGTATTCTGGTGCGCGTTCCGCGTATTAGAGTCCTGTTTGGTAGTCGTGATTCCAGGTTTTTACTCATTTTTCAGTCGAAAAACACGTTTTTTGACCAAATTTCAAAATTTTTGTTCAGGAAAAATTTCAGTAACACCACAGATAGCTAGCTCGCGCGGAGACGCGTCTTTTGACACCTCGCACGTGCGCCTAGCTCATATAGAACATCAAAAACAAAACCATCCATTTTATTCATTAATCTTCGAAATCCACCTTAGGTAGACAGCAATTACATCAAATCGTTATAACTTTGCATCCAGGTGACGCATTTTGAAGCTGTTTTCAGCGTTTTTGATCTTAACTAGGCTCCGTCCTACTATCTGACCGTTTTAAATTGACCTAGACGCGAAAAAATTTTTTCGTTCAACACTTGTAAAAATTTTAACAATATTTTTCTTCAAGAAAAACTAATTAAATTTTTATTTCAACATTTTCATCACAATCTACTTTGGTCTTAATTTTAATAGCTACTTACCTGCCTTACCTGTATTCTGGTGCGCGTTCCGCGTATTAGAGTCCTGTTTGGTAGTCGTGATTCCAGGTTTTTACTCATTTTTCAGTCGAAAAACACGTTTTTTGACCAAATTTCAAAATTTTTGTTCAGGAAAAATTTCAGTAACACCACAGATAGCTAGCTCGCGCGGAGACGCGTCTTTTGACACCTCGCACGTGCGCCTAGCTCATATAGAACATCAAAAACAAAACCATCCATTTTATTCATTAATCTTCGAAATCCACCTTAGGTAGACAGCAATTACATCAAATCGTTATAACTTTGCATCCAGGTGACGCATTTTGAAGCTGTTTTCAGCGTTTTTGATCTTAACTAGGCTCCGTCCTACTATCTGACCGTTTTAAATTGACCTAGACGCGAAAAAATTTTTTCGTTCAACACTTGTAAAAATTTTAACAATATTTTTCTTCAAGAAAAACTAATTAAATTTTTATTTCAACATTTTCATCACAATCTACTTTGGTCTTAATTTTAATAGCTACTTACCTGCCTTACCTGTATTCTGGTGCGCGTTCCGCGTATTAGAGTCCTGTTTGGTAGTCGTGATTCCAGGTTTTTACTCATTTTTCAGTCGAAAAACACGTTTTTTGACCAAATTTCAAAATTTTTGTTCAGGAAAAATTTCAGTAACACCACAGATAGCTAGCTCGCGCGGAGACGCGTCTTTTGACACCTCGCACGTGCGCCTAGCTCATATAGAACATCAAAAACAAAACCATCCATTTTATTCATTAATCTTCGAAATCCACCTTAGGTAGACAGCAATTACATCAAATCGTTATAACTTTGCATCCAGGTGACGCATTTTGAAGCTGTTTTCAGCGTTTTTGATCTTAACTAGGCTCCGTCCTACTATCTGACCGTTTTAAATTGACCTAGACGCGAAAAAATTTTTTCGTTCAACACTTGTAAAAATTTTAACAATATTTTTCTTCAAGAAAAACTAATTAAATTTTTATTTCAACATTTTCATCACAATCTACTTTGGTCTTAATTTTAATAGCTACTTACCTGCCTTACCTGTATTCTGGTGCGCGTTCCGCGTATTAGAGTCCTGTTTGGTAGTCGTGATTCCAGGTTTTTACTCATTTTTCAGTCGAAAAACACGTTTTTTGACCAAATTTCAAAATTTTTGTTCAGGAAAAATTTCAGTAACACCACAGATAGCTAGCTCGCGCGGAGACGCGTCTTTTGACACCTCGCACGTGCGCCTAGCTCATATAGAACATCAAAAACAAAACCATCCATTTTATTCATTAATCTTCGAAATCCACCTTAGGTAGACAGCAATTACATCAAATCGTTATAACTTTGCATCCAGGTGACGCATTTTGAAGCTGTTTTCAGCGTTTTTGATCTTAACTAGGCTCCGTCCTACTATCTGACCGTTTTAAATTGACCTAGACGCGAAAAAATTTTTTCGTTCAACACTTGTAAAAATTTTAACAATATTTTTCTTCAAGAAAAACTAATTAAATTTTTATTTCAACATTTTCATCACAATCTACTTTGGTCTTAATTTTAATAGCTACTTACCTGCCTTACCTGTATTCTGGTGCGCGTTCCGCGTATTAGAGTCCTGTTTGGTAGTCGTGATTCCAGGTTTTTACTCATTTTTCAGTCGAAAAACACGTTTTTTGACCAAATTTCAAAATTTTTGTTCAGGAAAAATTTCAGTAACACCACAGATAGCTAGCTCGCGCGGAGACGCGTCTTTTGACACCTCGCACGTGCGCCTAGCTCATATAGAACATCAAAAACAAAACCATCCATTTTATTCATTAATCTTCGAAATCCACCTTAGGTAGACAGCAATTACATCAAATCGTTATAACTTTGCATCCAGGTGACGCATTTTGAAGCTGTTTTCAGCGTTTTTGATCTTAACTAGGCTCCGTCCTACTATCTGACCGTTTTAAATTGACCTAGACGCGAAAAAATTTTTTCGTTCAACACTTGTAAAAATTTTAACAATATTTTTCTTCAAGAAAAACTAATTAAATTTTTATTTCAACATTTTCATCACAATCTACTTTGGTCTTAATTTTAATAGCTACTTACCTGCCTTACCTGTATTCTGGTGCGCGTTCCGCGTATTAGAGTCCTGTTTGGTAGTCGTGATTCCAGGTTTTTACTCATTTTTCAGTCGAAAAACACGTTTTTTGACCAAATTTCAAAATTTTTGTTCAGGAAAAATTTCAGTAACACCACAGATAGCTAGCTCGCGCGGAGACGCGTCTTTTGACACCTCGCACGTGCGCCTAGCTCATATAGAACATCAAAAACAAAACCATCCATTTTATTCATTAATCTTCGAAATCCACCTTAGGTAGACAGCAATTACATCAAATCGTTATAACTTTGCATCCAGGTGACGCATTTTGAAGCTGTTTTCAGCGTTTTTGATCTTAACTAGGCTCCGTCCTACTATCTGACCGTTTTAAATTGACCTAGACGCGAAAAAATTTTTTCGTTCAACACTTGTTAAAATTTTAACAATATTTTTCTTCAAGAAAAACTAATTAAATTTTTATTTCAACATTTTCATCACAATCTACTTTGGTCTTAATTTTAATAGCTACTTACCTGCCTTACCTGTATTCTGGTGCGCGTTCCGCGTATTAGAGTCCTGTTTGGTAGTCGTGATTCCAGGTTTTTACTCATTTTTCAGTCGAAAAACACGTTTTTTGACCAAATTTCAAAATTTTTGTTCAGGAAAAATTTCAGTAACACCACAGATAGCTAGCTCGCGCGGAGACGCGTCTTTTGACACCTCGCACGTGCGCCTAGCTCATATAGAACATCAAAAACAAAACCATCCATTTTATTCATTAATCTTCGAAATCCACCTTAGGTAGACAGCAATTACATCAAATCGTTATAACTTTGCATCCAGGTGACGCATTTTGAAGCTGTTTTCAGCGTTTTTGATCTTAACTAGGCTCCGTCCTACTATCTGACCGTTTTAAATTGACCTAGACGCGAAAAAATTTTTTCGTTCAACACTTGTAAAAATTTTAACAATATTTTTCTTCAAGAAAAACTAATTAAATTTTTATTTCAACATTTTCATCACAATCTACTTTGGTCTTAATTTTAATAGCTACTTACCTGCCTTACCTGTATTCTGGTGCGCGTTCCGCGTATTAGAGTCCTGTTTGGTAGTCGTGATTCCAGGTTTTTACTCATTTTTCAGTCGAAAAACACGTTTTTTGACCAAATTTCAAAATTTTTGTTCAGGAAAAATTTCAGTAACACCACAGATAGCTAGCTCGCGCGGAGACGCGTCTTTTGACACCTCGCACGTGCGCCTAGCTCATATAGAACATCAAAAACAAAACCATCCATTTTATTCATTAATCTTCGAAATCCACCTTAGGTAGACAGCAATTACATCAAATCGTTATAACTTTGCATCCAGGTGACGCATTTTGAAGCTGTTTTCAGCGTTTTTGATCTTAACTAGGCTCCGTCCTACTATCTGACCGTTTTAAATTGACCTAGACGCGAAAAAATTTTTTCGTTCAACACTTGTAAAAATTTTAACAATATTTTTCTTCAAGAAAAACTAATTAAATTTTTATTTCAACATTTTCATCACAATCTACTTTGGTCTTAATTTTAATAGCTACTTACCTGCCTTACCTGTATTCTGGTGCGCGTTCCGCGTATTAGAGTCCTGTTTGGTAGTCGTGATCCCAGGTTTTTACTCATTTTTCAGTCGAAAAACACGTTTTTTGACCAAATTTCAAAATTTTTGTTCAGGAAAAATTTCAGTAACACCACAGATAGCTAGCTCGCGCGGAGACGCGTCTTTTGACACCTCGCACGTGCGCCTAGCTCATATAGAACATCAAAAACAAAACCATCCATTTTATTCATTAATCTTCGAAATCCACCTTAGGTAGACAGCAATTACATCAAATCGTTATAACTTTGCATCCAGGTGACGCATTTTGAAGCTGTTTTCAGCGTTTTTGATCTTAACTAGGCTCCGTCCTACTATCTGACCGTTTTAAATTGACCTAGACGCGAAAAAATTTTTTCGTTCAACACTTGTAAAAATTTTAACAATATTTTTCTTCAAGAAAAACTAATTAAATTTTTATTTCAACATTTTCATCACAATCTACTTTGGTCTTAATTTTAATAGCTACTTACCTGCCTTACCTGTATTCTGGTGCGCGTTCCGCGTATTAGAGTCCTGTTTGGTAGTCGTGATTCCAGGTTTTTACTCATTTTTCAGTCGAAAAACACGTTTTTTGACCAAATTTCAAAATTTTTGTTCAGGAAAAATTTCAGTAACACCACAGATAGCTAGCTCGCGCGGAGACGCGTCTTTTGACACCTCGCACGTGCGCCTAGCTCATATAGAACATCAAAAACAAAACCATCCATTTTATTCATTAATCTTCGAAATCCACCTTAGGTAGACAGCAATTACATCAAATCGTTATAACTTTGCATCCAGGTGACGCATTTTGAAGCTGTTTTCAGCGTTTTTGATCTTAACTAGGCTCCGTCCTACTATCTGACCGTTTTAAATTGACCTAGACGCGAAAAAATTTTTTCGTTCAACACTTGTAAAAATTTTAACAATATTTTTCTTCAAGAAAAACTAATTAAATTTTTATTTCAACATTTTCATCACAATCTACTTTGGTCTTAATTTTAATAGCTACTTACCTGCCTTACCTGTATTCTGGTGCGCGTTCCGCGTATTAGAGTCCTGTTTGGTAGTCGTGATTCCAGGTTTTTACTCATTTTTCAGTCGAAAAACACGTTTTTTGACCAAATTTCAAAATTTTTGTTCAGGAAAAATTTCAGTAACACCACAGATAGCTAGCTCGCGCGGAGACGCGTCTTTTGACACCTCGCACGTGCGCCTAGCTCATATAGAACATCAAAAACAAAACCATCCATTTTATTCATTAATCTTCGAAATCCACCTTAGGTAGACAGCAATTACATCAAATCGTTATAACTTTGCATCCAGGTGACGCATTTTGAAGCTGTTTTCAGCGTTTTTGATCTTAACTAGGCTCCGTCCTACTATCTGACCGTTTTAAATTGACCTAGACGCGAAAAAATTTTTTCGTTCAACACTTGTAAAAATTTTAACAATATTTTTCTTCAAGAAAAACTAATTAAATTTTTATTTCAACATTTTCATCACAATCTACTTTGGTCTTAATTTTAATAGCTACTTACCTGCCTTACCTGTATTCTGGTGCGCGTTCCGCGTATTAGAGTCCTGTTTGGTAGTCGTGATCCCAGGTTTTTACTCATTTTTCAGTCGAAAAACACGTTTTTTGACCAAATTTCAAAATTTTTTGTTCAGGAAAAATTTCAGTAACACCACAGATAGCTAGCTCGCGCGGAGACGCGTCTTTTGACACCTCGCACGTGCGCCTAGCTCATATAGAACATCAAAAACAAAACCATCCATTTTATTCATTAATCTTCGAAATCCACCTTAGGTAGACAGCAATTACATCAAATCGTTATAACTTTGCATCCAGGTGACGCATTTTGAAGCTGTTTTTCAGCGTTTGATCTTAACTAGGCTCCGTCCTACTATCTGACCGTTTTAAATTGACCTAGACGCGAAAAAATTTTTTCGTTCAACACTTGTAAAAATTTTAACAATATTTTTCTTCAAGAAAAACTAATTAAATTTTTATTTCAACATTTTCATCACAATCTACTTTGGTCTTAATTTTAATAGCTACTTACCTGCCTTACCTGTATTCTGGTGCGCGTTCCGCGTATTAGAGTCCTGTTTGGTAGTCGTGATTCCAGGTTTTTACTCATTTTTCAGTCGAAAAACACGTTTTTTGACCAAATTTCAAAATTTTTGTTCAGGAAAAATTTCAGTAACACCACAGATAGCTAGCTCGCGCGGAGACGCGTCTTTTGACACCTCGCACGTGCGCCTAGCTCATATAGAACATCAAAAACAAAACCATCCATTTTATTCATTAATCTTCGAAATCCACCTTAGGTAGACAGCAATTACATCAAATCGTTATAACTTTGCATCCAGGTGACGCATTTTGAAGCTGTTTTCAGCGTTTTTGATCTTAACTAGGCTCCGTCCTACTATCTGACCGTTTTAAATTGACCTAGACGCGAAAAAATTTTTTCGTTCAACACTTGTAAAAATTTTTAACAATATTTTTCTTCAAGAAAAACTAATTAAATTTTTATTTCAACATTTTCATCACAATCTACTTTGGTCTTAATTTTAATAGCTACTTACCTGCCTTACCTGTATTCTGGTGCGCGTTCCGCGTATTAGAGTCCTGTTTGGTAGTCGTGATTCCAGGTTTTTACTCATTTTTCAGTCGAAAAACACGTTTTTTGACCAAATTTCAAAATTTTTGTTCAGGAAAAATTTCAGTAACACCACAGATAGCTAGCTCGCGCGGAGACGCGTCTTTTGACACCTCGCACGTGCGCCTAGCTCATATAGAACATCAAAAACAAAACCATCCATTTTATTCATTAATCTTCGAAATCCACCTTAGGTAGACAGCAATTACATCAAATCGTTATAACTTTGCATCCAGGTGACGCATTTTGAAGCTGTTTTCAGCGTTTTTGATCTTAACTAGGCTCCGTCCTACTATCTGACCGTTTTAAATTGACCTAGACGCGAAAAAATTTTTTCGTTCAACACTTGTAAAAATTTTAACAATATTTTTCTTCAAGAAAAACTAATTAAATTTTTATTTCAACATTTTCATCACAATCTACTTTGGTCTTAATTTTAATAGCTACTTACCTGCCTTACCTGTATTCTGGTGCGCGTTCCGCGTATTAGAGTCCTGTTTGGTAGTCGTGATTCCAGGTTTTTACTCATTTTTCAGTCGAAAAACACGTTTTTTGACCAAATTTCAAAATTTTTGTTCAGGAAAAATTTCAGTAACACCACAGATAGCTAGCTCGCGCGGAGACGCGTCTTTTGACACCTCGCACGTGCGCCTAGCTCATATAGAACATCAAAAACAAAACCATCCATTTTATTCATTAATCTTCGAAATCCACCTTAGGTAGACAGCAATTACATCAAATCGTTATAACTTTGCATCCAGGTGACGCATTTTGAAGCTGTTTTCAGCGTTTTTGATCTTAACTAGGCTCCGTCCTACTATCTGACCGTTTTAAATTGACCTAGACGCGAAAAAATTTTTCGTTCAACACTTGTAAAAATTTTAACAATATTTTTCTTCAAGAAAAACTAATTAAATTTTTATTTCAACATTTTCATCACAATCTACTTTGGTCTTAATTTTAATAGCTACTTACCTGCCTTACCTGTATTCTGGTGCGCGTTCCGCGTATTAGAGTCCTGTTTGGTAGTCGTGATCCCAGGTTTTTACTCATTTTTCAGTCGAAAAACACGTTTTTTGACCAAATTTCAAAATTTTTGTTCAGGAAAAATTTCAGTAACACCACAGATAGCTAGCTCGCGCGGAGACGCGTCTTTTGACACCTCGCACGTGCGCCTAGCTCATAT